>SKCR01041476.1:0-106739 GCA_019454045.1 Zanthoxylum bungeanum
GGTCCGTTTGATTACTACTGCAGGACGCAAGGAATTCGACATCAAACGACACCTCCGAAGACACCTCAGCTGAATGGCCTAGCTGAGAGGATGAACAGAACCTTGTGCGAGAGGATCAGAAGCTTGCTGTCACAAGCCAAGCTACCGAAGACATTCTGGGGGGAGGCACTCATCACAGCAGTTCATGTTTTGAACATGTCCCCAGCGGTCGCACTGAAAGGTAATGTTCCTAACCAAGCTTGGACAGGTAAAGGAGTGTCATACGAGCACTTACATGTCTTTGGGTGCAAAACATTTGTACACATCCCAAAGGACGAGAGATCCAAACTTGATGCAAAGACGCGACAGTGTGTCTTTATTGGCTATGGTCAGGATGATTTCGGCTACAAACTCTATGATCCTGTGGAGAAGAAGATTGTCAGAAGCCGAGATGTTGTCTTTGTTGAAGACCAGACCATAGAAGATATCAGAAATGAGATGAAGACAATGCCCCAGCAATACAGAAATGTGAATCCAGAACCTCATACACCGGTGCCAGTTCGAGTTGAAGATGAGGTTCCCAGACATGAGGGTACAGGTGATGAAGCTCCTAGAGATGATGATCATGATCAACCACCAGTACCAGAAGTTCCACCAACAGTTCCACAGAGAAGGTCTGACAGAGAAGGCGACCTTCAACCAAAAAATACTGCATATGAGTATGTACTGCTTACTGATGGGGGAGAACCCGAGAGCTACAGGAGGCTGTGGAAACAGAAGACAGAGAAAAGTGGGAGGAAGCCATGCAAGATGAGATGAAATCTTTGCATGACAATCACACTTTTGAGTTGGTGAAATTGCCAAGAGGCAAAAGGGCTTTGAAGAACAAATGGGTGTAAGGGTGAAGCAACAGGAGCATACTTCACAACCCCGGTACAAAGCCAGACTAGTCGTCAAGGGATTCAATCAGAGGAAAGGTATTGACTTCGATGAAATCTTCTCTCCAGTTGTGAAGATGTCATCCATCAGAGTGGTACTCAGCTTAGCAGCAAACCTCGACCTGGAAGTTGAGCAGATGGATGTCAAGACCGCATTTCTTCACGGGGATCTGGAAGAAGAAATTTACATGGAGCAACCAGAAGGCTTCAGAGTCAGCGGGAAAGAGGACTATGTGTGCAACTCAGGAAAAGCCTCTACGGTTTGAAACAGGCACCGAGACAGTGGTACGTGAAGTTCGAGTCAGTTATGGGGGAGCAGGGATACAAGAAGACCACTTCAGACCATTGTGTTTTCGTTCAGAAATTTTCTGACGATGATTTTATCATCTTACTGTTATATGTAGATGATATGTTGATAGTTGGCAGGAATCAATCGAGGATTGATAATTTGAAGCAGCAACTGAGTAAGTCTTTTGAGATGAAAGACTTGGGGCCAGCTAAACAGATTCTTGGCATCAGGATCGGTCGTGATCGGAAAGCCAGGAGGTTATACTTGTCACAGGAGGAGTACATTGAGAAGGTACTTCAGAGATTCCAGATGGACAAGGCTAAAGCGGTTAGCACTCCTCTTGCTACCCACTTTAGATTGAGTACGAGACAGAGTCCCTCTACTGAGACAGGAAGGAGGAAATGAAACAGGTTCCATACACCTCAGCAGTGGGAAGTCTAATGTATGCCATGGTGTGCACAAGGCCAGACTTAGCACACGCAGTTGGATTGGTCAGCCGGTTTATGTCAAACCCAGGACGGGAACACTGGAATGCTGTCAAATGGATTATGCGGTATCTTCGAGGCACATCCAAGATGAGGTTATGTTTTGGAAGCAGCGACGAGCCAGTGTTGATGGGCTACACCGATTCAGATATGGCAGGAGATGTAGATACCCGAAAGTCTACTTCGGGGTATCTAATTACTCTCTCAGGAGGAGCTGTGGCATGGCAGTCTAGGTTGCAGAGATGTGTTGCACTTTCTACAACAGAGGCGGAATTCATTGCAGCGACAGAAGCTTGCAAGGAATTGCTGTGGATGAAGACATTCATCCAGGAATTGGTTTCAAGCAGGAGAAGTACATTTTGTACTGCGATAGTCAGAGTGCTATCTATCTCGGTAAAAATTCCACTTTTCATTCGAGGTCAAAACATATCGATGTGAGGTATCACTGGATACGGGACGTCCTGAGCTCAAGACTGTTAGAACTCAGGAAAATTCACACCGACGACAACGGTGCCGATATGTTCACGAAGGTTTTACCGAAGGAGAAGCTTGAAATCTGTCGTGCCATAGCCGGGATGACAAAACTCTCCACATAGTCAGAGTGGGGAGATTCAGAGAACTACGATTGGCTTGATCCCAACTCAGGGTACGTAGGCAGTCATACAGATGCAGCCAGGGGTGGATCCTTTGGAGGATCCGGTTTGGATGATTAATGGTCGGCTCAGATTTTAGGGCAAATCTTCACCGAGGGGGAGATTTGTTGACTAAAGTGGCCAAAAGTTGCATGCATAAAGACATGCAACTTTCGGCAGTTTTGGCAGGAAGCATGGCTGCCAACTTTGCAATAAGTGCAACGCGTTTTGTGCCAAAACGTGTTGCAACAGTGCACACGTTTTTGGCTCTATAAAATGGAGCTCCCAGACCATTCTTCATTATCCTAAATCGTGAGGAAAGATAGAGAGTAAAGTGTTTGAGAGTTTTTTGTAAAGCTTGGATTATAAGCTTTGTAATTCTTTTGTGGGTATATATAAAAGAAGAATTTTCTCTCAATTCACCTCTATTATTGTGTGTTTATTCACAACAACAAGACACCTATTGGTATGTCCCCATATCGAATGGTGTTTGGGAAAGCATGCCATCTACCAGTGGAGCTTGAACATAAAACGTACTAGGAACTGAAGAAGTTAAATCTTGATCTACAAGCAGCAGGAGAGAAACGGCTCCACCAACTCAACGAATTGGAGGAATTTTGCCTATATGCTTATGAAAATGCCAAACTGTACAAAGAAAAGACCAACAAATGGCATGATAAAAAATAATGTGCATACAACTGGAACCAGGGCAGCATGTGTTGTTATACAATTCAAGGTTGAAACGTTTCCCTGGAAAGCTGAAACCAAGATGGTCAGGTCCATTTGTGATTACTCGGGTGTTATCCTATGGAGTAGTTGAGATATATAACTCCAAATCCAACAACACATTTAGGGTAAATAGCCAGCATGTCAAACACTATTGGGGAGAATCATTTGAGCGACAAAAAGAAAGTGTCACACTTGCAGATCCAGCCTAACGTTCGAGCAGTCATGTCTAGCTGACAACGTTAAAATTAGCGCTAGCAGGGAGGCAACCCATGCAATTTGTGTATATATTGAGATTTGGTGTGTTTTATTTTTTTGTGTTTAATTTTTGTAGGTAAAGTCACATTTCAGGATGGAAGACGTTCTCGCAAATCTTCACAAGCATTTTCCTTCTCTCCCTCAAAATTCTCTGATGAAAGTTTACAAAGCTCGCATGGAACGAATGAGACTTTTGATGATCAAAGGTATTCCTAATGACATTTGTTGGTTAATTGAAGCACAAGTCTAATTGACAGGTGAGTCATCTGACTCTTTTGTTTAATTTCTACTTGGTTTAGGAAAAAACACCTATGCTAAGAAAAAAAGAGCTAAAAGATTAGGTGTTTGTTATAAATATGCAGGCATGACATGTAATACTCGTTATCGTTCTTTAGGAATAGTGTCTGATAACCGCGAATATAAAATTAAATTGATTAGGGATGACATGAGTAAGGAGTCTTTGGATGACATATCATTGACTCTTGAGAGGCATCCCAGTGGATATGTGTATCACACAATTCGCATGTTACATACACAGTTTCGAAAAGAAAGAAAATAATTAAGTCTTTGGAATTTGACTTTAAAAGACCCTGTTTGCCAATTTATAAGAAAATTGGATGGGAAGCTTGTCTCTGACGCATCGATGTCATTCAAGCCGTTACTTCTTGTAAATATTATTATCTATTTGTCTTTAACTAATAATTGTGATTTTTTTTGTGATTTTCTTTTATTTTCGCCGATAGGATTCAGACTTTTTGACTTTCATGATTTATTTTACTGTTTAGCTAATAATTGTTATTTGGCATGTACTAGTGCTATTATTACTCACTCTTTTTCAGGATCTATAAATTGAGCTCGTCATTGCACACTTGAAGACATTCGGATTTGAGAAAGAAATATATATAAAAAAATGGAAGCAACTTCAAGAAGACGAGTTGTAAACATCTGTGTGTTTTGCGGTACTAGTGCTGGTTCTAAACCAGAATTCATTGCAGCAACACAGGAATTGGGTAGAGTCATAGCTGAAAGGAATATGTACCTAGTATATGGCGGTGGAAACCTTGGACTAATGGGGTACGTTTCAAGGGCCGTACAGGAAAGAGGTAGTCAAGTTCTGGGAATCATCCCAAAACCATTGGCAGAGACGAATCTTATAGGACCATCAAACAGAGATGAATGCATTGTGCCAGGTATGTTTGAACGACTTGTTGAAATGATTAACCGTGCTGATGCTTTTATTGCTTTGCCAGGTGGCTTGGGTACGATGAAGGAAATTTTTACAGTGCTATCTTGGGTAAACTTGAACATACTCCAGAAACCAATTGGACTGTTTAACGTTGATGGATTTTATGACTTTCTTTGTGTGTTTCTTGATGATGCCCGGAGAAATGAGTTCCTTTCAAAACCTGTAAAAGATATCCTCTACATTGCCAGAACAACCCATGATTTAATTGACCAACTTTTAGCCTTTGAACCACAAATTGACCCTATCATTTCTAAGATAAACTGGTATGATAATGATTGTGGTAAGAAACGTCGGATAAATTTGGATCTTAACCTTTAGTTTTCTTTTAATTCCACGCCAACCAATACTATTTTCTAAATTCTTCTTCTACTTTTTAGACATTGGGACAATGTCTCAATTAGGTTTGGGGGAACAGAATAGTTAACTAGTATCTTATTTTTATTTTTCGTTGTGTTGTTTTTATTTGATTTTTAGTTAAAAATTTTCAAATTTTTTTAAAAAAAATTAATAAAAAAATAAAAAATAAAAATATTTTGATTTCTGTGTTTTTAATTTGACTAACCAGGTGGAATGGTGTTTGAGATAGCTGTGTAAGGAATTTTCACTCCTGAGACGTATCTCAACCTATTTCGTAACAAGTTAATTTTTGTTTATTTCCATTTGAATTATTTAATTCGTGAATTCTCCATAATACTAACTAAATTGGATCTTCATATGCTCAGTTGACAGGTATTATCAACATGCATGGTAACATACGTCCATGAGTTGTAAGTGAAAATTTGTAATATTCAGTGCTCTAGTTTAATTGGAGGAAGCATCTAAAAAAAACAATGGAATAAAAAAAAATTGTGTATATTAATAAAAAGTTTCTACTTAGTAACCGGACATCTTGCCTCAGTAAGTAGAGATTGTTCGCGTCAAACGATAGAGCTTTTAACATCTGAGATCCGAGTAATTAAGTCTGTAGGGGTGTTTTAACACCTAGTGCCCTAAAGCCAACTGGCTTGGGAGTCACTGGCCCAAAGCTCGCTACATGGATTAATGATGTTAATTATTAAAAAAAAAAGTAAACATCCTAGATCCAAGTAATTAAGTTCGCAGGGGTGTCTTAACACCTAGTTCCCTAAAGCCAACTGGATTGTGAGTCACTGGCCCAAAACTCGCTACATAGATTAAAGATGTCATAAAAAAAAACCATCGCTAAAAATGTGTGAATTCTGATATAACTTTAGGATAAAAATATTACTCTCTTTTCAACTACACTTATGAATATTGTGGGCACAATGATTTGATTAATACCTTGTTGGTTGTGTATATGGAGAATGGTAAAAATAATCGGAGAATTTACTTATTTGTTAATTTAGAAAGAAAGAAAAAAAACTATTAACTTGGATAAGAGTTTCACTTTTTTAGTCACTAACTTTTTTGATCTTTTTGCTTTTGTGTGCATTTGATTGACATTTGTGGGTATCGTCACTGTAAGCCCTCACGAGACTACAACTCGTCCACTACGGAACCTAGGGGTTTAAAGGCTTGTTACATACGCTAAATGCAACCGTGATCCATACGAAAGTGGCTTAGTTTAATTTAATTATTTATTGTATTTTATCTTGTTATTTTGCTCGAGAACTAGCAAAATGTTAGGTTTTAGGGTGCGATGAACGGAAAATATATCAATATTTACCGCCCATTTTACTTAATATTTTGTATAGTTTCTCGAGTTTTATGAATATTTTGATGTATTTTAGTTTATTTTACAGATGAAATAAAATAAGGACTTAATGGAATCAATTAGGACGAAATGTGGAACAAATAAGGGCAAAAATTGGACTTGACGTTTTGATTTTGGAGATTGGAAACGTGAAATGGCATTCTAACGAAATACAATTCAGAAATTTCAACTTTGTGAAATTGTCTTATTTTGGCCATAACCTTTTATTCCGATATCGAATTAAGGTGATTCAGGTCTCAGATTAAAGAAGACTCAAAGATCTACAACTTTGAAGTTCATAAGATTTTCGAATTCTGAATTTTTCATTACCGAAATGGATGAAAAATCCGAAAGTGTGTTATGTGTAATTATTAAAGTCATTTTCCAAAAAAAAAGAAAGAAGGAAATTGTCAAACTTCCACCAAATATGCTTCTGCCATATTTGGTGCCATGTTTGGTGCAATGTTTGGTGGAGAAATTGGTGGAAAACTTTATATTTGCCTATAAATACCAAGTTAAACTTTGTAAATTTTTCATGCTTTCTTCGAGGGATTTCTCCATGAAAACCTAAAAGAAAGTGTCTTGCATATTTATTTAAGTTTTCTTATATTTTCTATTTATTTATTTAATAAATTTTTGTGTGTTTTTAATTACATCATGAGTATGTAATCTCTTTTTCGTGGAGTCTGGGTGAAACTTTTAATATAATAATTTAGATTTACCCCTTAATTTAAATAAGTAATTTGAATTAATTATTTACCGCCTATATGGCCGGTTTTACATTATTGGACTTAGTTTCCACCTATATGGTCGGTTTAGGTGCTAACCTTGTTACCGCATACATAGTCGGTTTATATGATTTTATTACCGCCTATATGGTCGGTTGGACTTTGGACAAATGACATTCACCGCCTATATGGTCATTTTTAATATAATTAATTCAAGAAATGATTAATCGATAAGAGAGTAATCTATCTTTGAAATATTAAAAGTGAAACCCCTATCTCCAACATTTTCTTTTATTGTTGTAATTTTCTTTACTTTTTTAATTTTCTGTTATGTTATTCTGTTTAACTATGTATTTTGTAATTTTAGGTTTGTTTTGTAACTAAACATATTATCTAGGGGTGTGATGAATTCCAATATCACTGATTTATAAAGTTGGTTATTTTATGTATTGGGTAATATAAATGTTTATTTATTGAGTCTTAAGCTTAATGCTTATTGTTAACTGGCCACTAATAAGATTGATTTGGTAAACTTAAAATGAACTTGGAAAAGTAATTTTAGGTTTAACCTTAGACTCAATAGCTCACGATCTCACCTCGGGGCAAATGACTTTTAGGTAGATTTCCTTACATGATAGGAATATACCTGTCGGGCGGGGGTAGCCAAAATTGGAACTTAATCTTAATGAATTCAGGTAACTTGGTTAATATAAGAATATAGTTAATTGGGTTACTTTGAGTGTTTGCATCTGACCATCGGAAGATGCTTTTGCATATTTTCGTCTTCCAGGTTAATAAACCGATATATTGCACAAACATGAGATAATCACTTCATCTTTAAAAGATATTGGAAGGATTCACAACCCTAGATAGTTTCATAATATTGAATTTTCCATAAATTTACTTTCGCATTGTTTTATTTAATTGTTTTAGATAAAAATCACCATCCAATCAACAACCAATCTATTAGATACTTATAAACATTTAACTTCATAAATTGATAACTTAGGTATTAAGTCATCATGTGATCGATACATTTTATACTACTTTAGCGATACGTGCGCTTGATTAATGTGAGTGATTTCACCGATCAATGATCCTATTCAGTTGGGGGCGTGAGAATAATTTGAGCCAGTAGAGCTCTTTGGCTCCGGGAATGTGATAAAGGCCGGGACAGGCTTGGCTTGGAACAGAATCTGAAGAGGGGATTGTTTGAGTTTTTGAAGGGTTATGTAGACATTTTCGCTTGGGGGCATGGTGATATGCCCGGGATTGATCCCAGGTTCATCAGCCATCGCTTGACGGCAGACCAGGCTCATAAGCCCGTCAAGCAAAAGAGAAAGATCTTCAACCAAGAACGCTATGAGGCAATACGGGCAGAGGTCGAAAAGCTGTTAAAGGTCAATTTTATTAGGGAAGTGAAATACCCGGAGTGGGTATCCAATATGGTATTGGTGAAGAAGGCCAATGAGAAGTGGAGAATGTATGTGGACTTCTCCGACTTTAACACGACTTGCCTCAATGATAGCTTCCTACTCCCGAAAGTGGACCAGCTGGTGGATTCTACGATATGTCATAGACTGCTCAGTTTTATGGATGTCTTTTCGGGTTATAATCAAGTCAAAATGCATCCCGAAGATGAGGATAAGAAAGCCTTCATCACTGATCATGGGCTGTACTGCTACAAGATGATGCCATTTGGATTGAAGAATGCTGAGGCTACTTATCAAAGACTGGTGAACAAGGTTTTCAAACCTCTCATGGGCAAGAAAATGCAGGTATATGTCGATAATATAATCACGATGACGAAGAAGCCCGATGATCATCTGGGAGACCTCAAAGAGACTTTCGAGTTACAGATGAAGCACAACATGAGGCTGAATCCGGAAAAATGTGTTTTTGGAGGTCAGAATTTAACAATGTGGGGATGCATTCCAGCAGCTGAAGGAGTATTTGGCTCAGTCTCATCTACTAGTAAAACCGATCCCAGATGAGTCATTGTTGTTGTACTTAGCTATTTTTTAATATGTTGTGGGCTCGGTGCTAGTGTAGGAAGTGGATAAGGTCTAAAGGCCATTATAATACACCAGTAAGGCCTTGTTGGATGCGGAAACCCGGTATCGATCCCATGAGTTGGTGGCTCTATCTTTGGTCACGGCGGCAAGGAAGTTGCATCCCTATTTCCAAGCTCATCCTATTGGGGTTTATACCGACCATCCGCTGATGCAGATTTTGCACAAAGCAGAGGTTTCAGGGCGGTTGGTGAAGTGGTCAGTAGAGATGAGCGAGTACGATATATTTTACCTGCCCATGGTGGCAATCAAGGGGCAGACACTGGCCGATTTTGTTGCCGAGATCACAGGACCTCAGGTCTTAGCAGTGGAAAAAGCCAAGTGAGATCTGTTTATTTCCCAAGGGGCAGGCACTGGCCGATGAGGGGGAAGGGTTGGTTTACGCTTTGAGGTTTGCCTTCGAAGCAACAAACAATGAGGTCGAGTATGAGGCTATTCTGGCCGAGTTGAAACTTTGCATGACAGTTGTGGTCCGAGATGTAACAGTAAAGAGTGAATCTCAATTAGCCATCCAACAATTGAATGTCGAGTTCCAGGCGAGGGAGTCGAACATGATTGCATATCAGGCCGAGATGAAGAAGGTAGCTGAGGGGATGAGGAATGTGTTTTTTGAGCAGGTCGGTCGGGAAAACAATCACCAGACAGATTCCCTGGCTCGACTGTCGTCATCTATTAATTCTAAGACTCCCCGGACTATCCCTTTAGGTTGCCTACAGACGATGAGCATTGGGAAGTCTGAGGCCATGGACGTAGAGGCTGAGGGGAAGGCTTCCTAGATGGACCTGATCAGGAAGTATCAGGAGACTGGGGAGGTGTTTGAAGATAAGAAGGAAATGAGAAAGCTAAAGTATCGAAGTGTTAAATTCTGCTTGATAGAATGATTATTATATCGGAGGGGGTACACGACACCGTTCCTGATGTGTCTCGGACCTGAGGAAGTAGATTATGTGCTCAGGAAAATTCATGAAGGGATTTGTGAGAGCCATGATGGAGGTCAGTCACTTGTGTATAAAGCACCGAGGTAAGGGTTCTTCTGGCCAACAATACAACATGATGGAGCCATGGCAGCTCAGGCATGTGATGGGTGCCAGAAGAATGCCAACGTACTGCACCAACTGCCCGAGCAGTTGACTACATTGGCCAGTCCGTGGCCATTTGCCTAGTGGGGAATAGATATCATCGGCCTAATGCCTATTAGACGGGGTCAAGCCAAGTTCGCAATTGTTGTCATTAATTATTTCACCAAATGGGTGGAAGTCGAGCCGCTGTCTACGATTACAGAAAAGAGGGCAACATATTTTGTTAGAAAAATATTATTTATCGGTTCGGGATTCCCAGGGCCATTATTATTGATAACGAGAAGCAATTCGACAGTAAGGGTTTCAGGAAGCTTTGTAGAGATCTTCAGACTGAACTATGGTTCGCCTCACATGTTCATCTAAAGTCTAATGGGCAGTCTAATGGGCAGGTCGAAGTGACAAATAAAATAATCAAGGCCAATTTGAAGGCAAGGCTCGGGACTTGCAAGGGTTTGTGGGTTGAGGAGTTACCAGAGGTTTTGTGGGCACATCGACAACCTACAAGGACTCCATGGGTGAAACCCCATTTTCTTTGGCCTATGGGTGTGTGGCGGTCATCCCAACAGAAAGAGAAATGACAACCCACTGAGTACATTTTTTGAGGTCAGGCAGAATAATGAGCTCGTTAGGAACTACCTTGACTTGATAGAGGAGAATAGGGAGAGGTCGTGATCATGACGGCCGTTTATCAACAAATGATGGCCCATTTTTACAATAAGAAGGTCCATGTGCAATCCTTCCTCCCTGGAGACTTGGTCCTAAGGCGAGTCACTTTGAATACAAGAAAACTCGAAGAAAGTTCACTGGGTGCCAAGTGGGAAGGGCCGTACAGAGTGGTGGAAGTCGGTAGGTGGGGTGCCTATCTTTTGGAGCAGCTAGATGACACCCGGCTCAAGAAGCCCTGTAATGTTGAGATGCTGAGGAAGTATTCCAGTAGCTCTCCTCATTGAGCTGGAGAATGAAATGTAAAAGAGGTGACCAGAAGTCACCAATCAGGACCGAGCTTCAGAATGAAATGTAACGTCAAGAGTTGGTGGCATTTGTACGCCACCCCTCATGAATGAACAAACTCCTCATAAAGAAGTTGTTGTTGTTGTTCGACCTGTCAAATCTGTGGATTCACGGCCACGATAGTGATCATAGAGTGGCAGGTGAACTGGCGTGCCTCCATCTTATTATGTGGTGGCCACTCGGGGTGATGTAGAGGGTGATACATCTGATGGTGGACCACTGGAAGTTAGAGCGGAAGTTCCCGACCAGGCTCAAGAATTGTTCAGAGATACTTTCAGATAGCTCGGCTTGGAGGAACCCTGTTAAAACTGATAAGAAGCATCGAAATGAAAGTTCAGACCAGAAAAGTAATATCGAACGACCACACGAAAATCGAAAGTTTATTATAGAGCCTTTCTAGAAATGACCCGCAAAGAGTTATAAGAAGGGCAATAGATCCCATGAATATGAATAAAACTTTCCCATTTAAATTAAAAAACTTGTCAACTTTTCTTGTTTGTTATTTGAATGGGAAATGCATGCTCAATATTCTTATGATATGCTCGTGGTCAAGATAAATCAAGAGGAGCTCAGTATCTGGAGGGGGCTCCAAACCTGGGGCGCGCCAATCCCCGATGTCATTATCAAACCCCCAGGTGGAACACATGAAGGGATGAAAGACATATGGGAAAAGTGCGAACTCACCGTGGCACGCCAATCCCTGGCGTCATTATCAAACCCCTGGGGCCAGAGCGTTATTACCCCATGACTTGCATTTTGGAGGAATAAGCTCGAGTAAGTCGAACTCATGGAAGATTCTCCCCATATGAGTTATTTAGCTGATCCCGCTGAGAACCACCAGGTGCATAGTATTAGACAATTATGACCCATAGCGTCACTGTTTGTAAAAGACATTGTGTTTTTGTACTAAATTAACTATGTAGTAATGAAATTGCCTTTTACCATTTTGTAATTTATTTACTTTGATATAGAAATGGTAGAAGTCCTTATGATTAGTTCCGGATTGAGATGATATGAGACAGTATCAATCCATAAAGGTTTAATCATTAAATATCCCTAGTCGTAGTATTATCGAGACTAGACATCGATAATGCGGAATAGACTAGTATTGCACTTGTGCGCGTTGTGAGGGCATAACGACACAGTTCTTATATGTTTAAGTATTGGATACTTATGCAAGTGCGATATGAGGTTGTGTTTTACCGATGGTACGAAAAACAGCTTCGCTCTGGAGAGACCCCGCAGAATCCCATTGGTAGTATGTATATGTGTTTATGTGAGTCTGCTTCAGGGTAGGTGTATTTGGTCTTAACCTGAGACTTGCATCTCTAGTACTTGCGACAATCGGTAAACTTTCATTTTGGTCGTCCAGGGCTTTAACAGGTTTTGTGTGCGCCTCTTCTAGGTTTATTGAGAATCGTAGTGTATTGGATGTGATGTCAAGATGGAAGTATCACTTCAGACATATGGAGATGATGATCACACAGGGATTCAGAACTAGTTCTCTATAGTGTTGTAACCATCGAGATAATATGACAAGGTCATGATTATCCGATTCAAAGAGGCTAGTTGCTTGATATCCGATATGTGTTTCGTACGGGGCAGACACTATTCCATCCTAGGCCTTGCACGTGACATCAGATACTGGATCGCGATATGCAATACTACGTATACTACGCCTGACATAGATTATTTATTCCAATAAGAATATTTCTGGTGAATTGGGTAGGCACAGTGCTTTGCTAGAAGCCAACCATGTCTTGTAAATCGGTTAGCACGTGGTACGAGGTAAGCACTAAATCGGATAGTCCGATAACCGAATTTACTGCCAACATATCCAGAGGTCTCTTGGGTCGCTTCCCAAAGATTCACCGATGATAGTTGACTTAAAATAATCTCGGATTAATTTAGAGAGAGAGAGAAAATTAATCTGGGATTAATTAGGACTTTATTTAATCTGGGATTAAATGTGTTCGGTAGAGAGAGAACGCGATTAATTTGGAAATAATCGGTAAAATAAATTTAATAGTTAATTTGATTTTTCTATTTAATTTATTTAATGGGCTAAAATTAATATATTGGATATATTAATACGAATTGGATTTCGTTACGAAATTAAAGTCGGACTTTAATACGAACGAACGAATTAATTTAGAATTAATTCGTAAACGACGTTCGTAATATATTTGCGAGGCATCGATATTTAATTAAATTAGATTTAATTATTTAGCGACGGAAGTTCGTTTAATCGGATTAAACGGAACCGAGCCGCGGCAAATGTTCGTAGAGATATTTGAATTTTGAATTCAAATATGTGGGGCCCATGTGTGGTAGGTGTACCTACCACCCAACTACATTGTTTTGCTTTTTGAAAAACATTTACCCATACCTACCAAGTTTAGGGTAAAAGGTGAAATGGTTTTACTAAAAGGTAAATAACAAAAAGCAAATCTCTACACTTTGTAATATACACTTTTCATTGGATGAAAAATTAAAACCCTAGAGAACTAAGCTTGGCCGAAATTCTCTCCTCCATTTCTCTCTTGGATTTGCTTTCAAATTAATAAAAGCTAGCACTTTGGAAGTTAACAAAGGTGATACGGAAACTACTCAAAAGCTTGGAATCATCAAAAGGTTGGAACTTGGACTTCATCCTCTCAAAATTTTTAAAGCTCTATCCATTCATTGTAACTTTATTCCGCATCTTATAATGATCATATTAAATATTTTTCATGCTTATTAGATCCTATGAATGTTCTAGGAACACTAACACATAGTACGGGGACAACCAATGTGCCTCTGTGACTCTTGTAGCCTCGGGTAAGCCGAACACAGGGAAGATTCTCCCCATGTGAGTTATCTGGTCGATTCTTCTGAGAACCACCGGGCGCATAGCATATGGACGGTTATAGTTCCTTCGTGACTCTTGTAGCCTTGGGGAGGCCGAACACGGGGAGGTTTTTGCCCCCGTGAGTTATCTGGCTGATCCACTCTGGATCATGAGGAGCATAGCACAAGGAGGACTGAATGGTCTCCATGGCATTTGTAGACTTTCAACTTACCTAGCATGAGCCAACTCTCATGGTGTTGGCCACTCCATGATCCGTAGCTCGGTTTACTGGTCTACTGAACTGTAAGATTCAGAATTATTATTTTGGGTAGCCTCGGGCAGGACATTGTCCCGGGCACTCTTGCTGTTAGTTTTTGAGTTTGTGCGGAGTATGTGCTAAGTTACCTCCATAATATTAACACTGTCATGTTCCCGATGGATGACCTGGACGGAGACGCCTTTACCAGGGTCCGTGGCTGCATATTCCATCGCGATTAAGTCTCATATTGTACCACAAGCTCGGGGCTGCATTCATTTCGTCGAGGCCATCTTATATTACCAACTCGAGGTCGGGCCATGTCCCACCGAGTCTGGATATTTCTTGGCATGGGGTCAGAGCATCTCCCACATGGCCATGCTTTAATTGGCACGAGTAGAGATCATTCCCTCATAGCCTAATGTTGTTACTAGCTCGGGTTCGGACCATGTCCCACCAAGACTGGATATTTCTCGACATAGGGTCGGAGCATCTCTCTCATGGCCATGCTTTGGTTGGCACGATGAGGGATCATTCCCTCGTGGTCAAGTGTTGTTACTAGCTTGGGATCAGGCCATGTCCCACCGGACTCGTGCTTCAATAATCAACGAATGTTAGTAGGAATACCTTTGATCATCAGCAGTCTCATCCGTTCCAAGTGAGCTTTGTAGATCTTCATCAGAGAATTTTGAGGGAGAAGGAAATTGCTTGTGAAGATTTGCGAGAAATTCTTCCATCTTGAAATTACTTAACCTGCAAAAACTAAACACACAAAAATCAAACACACCAAATCTGAATATATACATAAATTTGCATGAGTTGTCTCCCAGCTAGCGCTAAGTTTAAAGTCGTCAGCTAGACATGACTGCCTGAACGTTAGGCTGGATCTGAAAGTGTGACACTTTCTTTTTGTCGCTTAAATGATTCTCTCCGGTAGTGCTTGACACGCTTGTTTTTAACCTTGAATATTTTATTGGAGTTGGGATCATGTAACTCAACGGCTTTATCTGGTAAAACTTTGGTGATTAGGAATGGACCTGACCACCGTGATTTTGGTTTCCATAGGAAGAGTTTCAACCTTGATTTGTTTAACAGTACCTTCTGCCCTGGTTCTAGTTGTATGCGCACTAACTTCTCATCATGTCTCTTCTTGGCCTTTTCTTTGTATAATTTGGCATTCTCAAAAGGCTGAATGTGAAATTCCTCCAATTCGTTGAGCTGGTGGAACTGTTTAGGGGTGTACATCGGTCGGTTCGGTCGGTTAATCCTTGATTTTTTAACCGTAACCGAAATTTTCGGTTAAATAAAAATGTGACCGATTTAACCAATTTATGACACATAACCATTAACCAATTAACCATTATATTTCGGTCGGTTATGGTTAATTCGGTTATTAACCAATCCAATAAATTAAAATTTAATATTTTTTTTTATAATTTTTAATTAGTAAAATTATATATGATGTAGATCGGTTCTACCGATTTTTTCAGAACGTTTCAACCAGTCGAACCTCTAACGCATTAAAGTTTTTGGATCACTAATTCGATCACATATCCAATTCTAAAAATACCGATTCTAACTAACATATGATTAAATATATCTATATTTAATTACATGCGAGAGAAATATTTTTTAAACCCTCGATGATTATCACGGCCTCATATTTCCTTCCAAACCTGCCATATTAGAAATTTTAAGGGTCACGAATCCACCACGATGCAAAATCTACACATTTGAAATTTTATGTATTTTTACCTTTAAATTCTTGAGAGAAATTAAAAAGAGTCAAAATCAAGCTGTTAATGCAACTTGTCATTTGAATTTTATCAATTTTATTTTTGGGTAGTATTATCAAATCAATATAACTACAACCAATTGAGAGTTTACATGCAGACTATCTTAACTCTAAAAAATTAAAGATTTGCACGCGCTAATATATATATATGGTTTAATTTCGGTTAATCGGTCGGTTCGGTTATACGAATCTCATAACCGTAACCGAACCGAATAACCGAAAAAGTTAAAAATTTTAACCGCAATAACCGATTTAACCGAATTAACCGAACCGTAATAAAAAAATGGGTCGGAACGGTTCGGTTAAACGGTTAAAACCGATTAATGCACACCCCTAGAACTGTTCTCTTCTGGTTCTTGTAGTGTAAGAATTGGCTTCTTCAGTGCGCAGTATGCTTTATCTTCAGGCTCCACAGGCAATTGTTTTGCTTTAAGTTTGTCAGTAGAACTTTGTATTGCATTGGAGTTTTGGATGGTACTATTTATCACATCAAGTCTGAAACATTCCTCCTTCTCGTCATCCGGGAAATTCATGGCTTTGAAAACATTGAATGTTACTTCTTGGTCATGTACCCTCATGGTTAGTTCTCTTTTTTGTACATCAATAATGGTTTGACCTGTAGCCAAGAATGGTCTCCCGAGAATGATCGGCATGTCTTCGTCTTCCTCCATATCAAAGACAATAAAATCTGCTGGGAAAATAAATTTGTCAACCTTAACCAGCACATCTTCAACTACACCTCTAGGAAATACGAGTGTTCTATCAGAAAGTTGTAGAAAGACTGAGGTGGGCATTGTTTCTCCAATCTGCAGTTTCTTGTAAATAGAAAAAGACATCAAGTTAACACTTGCACCTAAATCGCACAAAGCCTTACCGAATTCATGTTCTCATATGGTGCAAGGAACACTGAAACTGTCAGGATCTTTCAACTTCAGGGGAAGCTTCCTCTGAATGACGGCACTACATTCTTCTGATAATGCTATTGTCTCGTAATCTCCCAATCTTCGCTTTCGTGAAAGAATGTCTTTCATGAATTTGACATAGTTGGGCATTTGTTCCAACACTTATGCAAATGGAATGTTGATATGCATCTTTTTGAAGATCTTCAGGAATCGAGAAAACTGCTTGTCTAGTTTATTCTTCTGGAGACGCTGTGGAAAAGGTGGAGGTAGAGTGCTCATTTCTTGATCTTTTTCCTTTGCTTCTTTTTCCTCCATCTGTGGAACTGCTTCGCTGCTTTCTTTTGAAACTTCCTCACCAGTTGTTTTGACTCCAATATCTTGTTGATTTCAGTACCACTTTTTAACATGATGGCATGACATTGCTCATTCCCCATGTTCCTTGGATTTGGTTATGTATTGCTGGGAAGATTTTCTGGCGGTCTGTAACTATGAGCATTGGCCAGTTGTCCAATTTGATTCTCCAGTGCTTTAATAGAAGCAGATTGACTTTGAATTAATGCTGCTTGGGATTGAAACAAAGCATCATACCTAGTTGCTTGAGAGTCGTGTTTTGCTTCTATCTTTTTCAAATGGGTCAACACTTCTGTTATTCATGTTTCTTTGTCATACTCTTGGCATTTGTTCTGCTGTTGGAATTCAGGTGGTGGATTGTTCATTTGCCCTGAATTATTGCTCCATGCGAAATTGAGATGATTCCTCCACCCTGGGTTGTAGGTGTTGTAATATGGATCGTTTCCCTTTCTGTTGATATTGTTGACGTAATTCACCGTTTCTTTATGTTGGTTTGGTTCTGGTGCTCCTCCATATGGTGAACTTATGGATCCAATATTGATTTGCATGCTAAGAGTTTCCATGAATTTACATATCTGATCCAGCTTGGCATTCACTGTAGTGTTGGCTCCAACTTCATAAATTCCAGCAATTCGTTGGATCAAGCTCCTTTCTGTTGGCCACAAGGAATTGTTGTTGGCCATTTCTTCAATTAGGTCACAGGCTTGATCTTCTCATTTTTCCATTAGCATTCCTCCAACAACAGCATCAATTGTGGTTTTCATTATTCCAGAAAGTCCATTGTATAAGGTTTGAACTTGTAGCCATTTTGCAATCTCATGGTGAGAAAATTTCCGGAGTAAATCTTTGAATCTTTCCCAAGCTTCGCAGATGGATACTGAATCTTATTGCACAAAGGATGTGATATCATTCCTCAACTTTGCAGTTATGGCTGGTGGAAAGTACTTTGCAAGGATTTTGGTGGCTAGAGTGTTCCAAGTTGTGATGGAACCTGCTGGTAGTGAATGTAGCCAAGCTTTAGATATGCCTTTCAAGGAATATGGAAAAACTCACAGTCTCATTGCTTCTTCAGCTGCTCGGTTGTAGTTGAAAGTGCCACAAACTTCCAGGAAGTTGCTGATATGGGCATTAGGATCTTCAGTTACATTCCTCCCAAACTGAATTGACTGGTGTATCATCAGAATGCATGTTTTGATGTCACATGCATTTGCTGGTAAGGAGGAAGTACAATACAGGAAATGAGGCTGTCAACCACCGGAATGGTTCTGTCTCGAATGGTAATTGGTGGTGCAACCTCCAAAGGTTCAGGTTCCATGTTGATCAGAGCTTTTTGGCCTTCTCACATTTCCCTTCTCAACTGTCTGATGGTTCTTTCAATCTCTGGGTCAAGCGGTTGGATTTCAAAGCTTCTGGTTCATCTCATGTAGTTTCTGAGAACTTGAAACACAAGAAAACAAAAATAATAAGAAAAGGAAAATTAGACACAAGTAAAGGTATCCAACCTCAAAACTAATAGTGAAAGATAAATAAGTCCCCGGCAGCGGCGCCAAAAACTTGACCGACGTAATCACACACGTATAACACAAAATTGAAACACTGTGTACTTCATTTCGGGGGATCAAAAGTTAGTGGTGTCTCATACTCCGCAGCGAAACGACACACCAAAATTGCAGCTATGGTTACACTTTATTCTATGATGATGATAGAAGGAGATTATACTAATCTGGCAATTGAATTCAAGGATGATAAGAACTCCAGTCATACGAATCCTTACCACGATGCACATTGACCGGCGTAATCACACGCGTATAACGCAATCGCACGTATCGTTCAAGTAGTATAAGAAGTATCAATCCCACGAGGACTTAAAACCTTTTGTTATCAATTTATGAAGTTAAATATTTACAAGTATCTAATGGATTGATTGTTTGATTGGGTGGTGAATTTAAAATTAAAAAAGTAAATAAATTGCTTGAAAGTAGATTGAAGAAAAATCAAATTTATAAAACTATCTAGGGTTTTGAATCCGTCCAATATCTTTTTAAAAGATGAAGTGGTTATTTTACGTTTCTGTAATATATTGGTTTATTAACCTGGAACACGAAATTATGTAAAAGCCTCTTCCGATGGTCAAATACAAATACCCAGTATAACCCAATTAATCATATTCATATGTTAACCAAGTTATCTGAATTCATTAAGATTAAGTTCCAATTATGGCTACCCCCGCCCGACATGTATATTCATATCCTGTAAGGAAATCTATTAAATGGTTATCTATCCTCAAGGAAGATCGTGGGCTATTGAGTCTAAGGTCTTTAACCTAAAATCTTTTTTCCAATCTCATTTTAAGTTTACCAATTCAATTTTATTAATGGCCAGTTAATAGAAAGCATTAGGATTAAGGCTCAATAAATAAACCCTTATATTACCCAAACTATAATTTAACCCATTATAAACCGGTGATATTAGATTTCATCACAACCCCAGATAACTGGCTTAGTTACGACACATATTTACGGTTAGTAAAAACTTAAATAAAAGAAAAAACATAAAGTAAATGCTGGAAATTAAATTACTGTAAAGTAAATGATGGAAATCAAATTACTGGGAAGTACATTACTGGAAGTAAATGTTGAAAGTAAATAAAGTAAAAGTACAATAAAGAAAATCTTGAGGTAAAATGATCACTTTTATTACTACTATTTTAGATATCTCCCTTAATATAATATATTAACTTTTCATGATAATTACCAACCAGCCATATATGCGGTATCCTGATGAAGTCAAATTAATAATTAATTACCAACCGACCAACCAGGCGGTATCCATGCTTAGTCAGGTTAAAACCAATTCATAATTAATTACCAACCGACCAATATGGCGATATCCTCGTTAAGTCAGATTTTAAATAGTTATTGTATTATAATTAAGGGAGATTAATCTAAATAGCAATAATAAAAGCTTTACCTTTTACCCCAGCAAGGGGGAGTGTAGGCATTGCATTTTTTGCATATTAGCCCGATGATGAGTCTCGTATGGAGACACTACCTCTTTAGTTGTGAAAGCCGCAGGAAACGGACGTTGGAAGGGTAAAGTTGGGAATTCGTATTTTGTCAGATTTAACTTGCTTGTTTCACTTCGGGTTCGCTTGTTGGACCTCAGTTTTAAAACACACCAAACCCATTAAAACACATCTCACAAATTAAATAAATAAAATCAATTAAAATTAAACTTAAATTAAATTAAAACACATTTCACAAATTAAATCACATTCCTAAATTAAATTAAATCTCTTTCCTAAAATAAATAAAACACATTCCTAATTTAATTAAATCACCTTCCTAAATTAAATAAATCATATCCTTAACTAAAAAGAAAAAATCAAATCACTTCCCCAAATTAAAAGATTTCCCCTATCACATTTTAATTAAAAATATCTCACAATTAACACACAAATCATATTCCTTCTCCAACAAGGTAAACCCATCCCATTGCCTATAAAAAGAACCATTCACCCCCTTACCAAACCCTGGCTGGCTAGCTCATTCACACAATATTCATACAAGAAACAATCTAAAGCCACGCCCAAAAATTGTCCACAAACCTTGCACTCACAAAAGCACCTTAACACACACGTCCTAAAAGCCACAACACGCCCCTCATTCCCCCAGCGCCCACCTGCTCCCCTCAAACCTACGCACACACTCACCCAAAGCCACAATCACTCCCCACTCACTAACCCTCAACGACGCCACACAGCAACGACCAACTCAAAGCTTCAACAGCTTCACACCCTTAACGCCCTCACCTTGCCACGTTCAAGCCTAAACCATGCCAAATCACATTCTGCCTCTTCCACAAACTGCCTCTCCACGCATAAGCCCCTCATCTGCCCACCTGGCCCTTCAACTCACGTACACGCCCATGCCCTCTACCAACACGTAACCTTCATCAACAAAACATCACTCAGCCACCTAGCCTTGACTGCCACCTAGAGTCACTCACGTAACAGCAAGACCCTCAATCCACCAAGCAGATAATCTATTCACACATTAATCAATGCACCTTCATTGACCAAGAATCATCAGCCCTCCACACGCCTTCAAGCAGCCAAACTAACAGCCCCTCACGTAACAAAAACAATCCCTTCTAGCGAACCAAAAACTTGGAAATTAAGCCAAAAATACACCCCTGAAACTGACCAAATAACCGTAAAAAAACTATCCAGAACACAACCAGTAAACCGACACAAAAATTCCCGAACAGCTCTCCAAAATCGAGCCAAAACAGTAACCTTACACACTGAAATAGTGACCTGAAAAAGAGCAGTAAAATAGCAGCGAAACGGAGTAAAGACAGCAACCCGAACAGCAAAACAGTGAGGAAAGACATTGAGTTAGTGAACCAAAAGAGTTGCGAATCATTCACCCTTCCAACGGACGTGTAACGCTCTTTCTTGAGACGATAAAAGAGGTTAGACCTGAGGGCACCCTTTTATTATCATCTTTCGTTTATTTTATTTAATCTGAATATTATCGCATGAGAGTCGTTTGAGGCATGATGTGATTGTTGGATGAGCGGAATATGTGTTCCCTTTTGTGGTATATAAGATGGAAACCCGGACGTAAATTTCGTAGCCGAATCCGAATGGACGGTAGTGCGGTTTGTACTCGGGATACAATGCCACGTACCACTTAAGATACACGTATCTCGTCTCATCCAAATTTGTATTTGAGCATGTTATAGTCCTTAGGTTATTCGTTTATTATTTAAAGCATGGTTTAATTTAGTTTGTTATTTATGTGTTAAAGCATATTTAGGTTGTTCCTTATGCATGTTATTAGTTTATGATGTGTTTGGATAATGATTTATACATGTTGATTTAATGGTTCAATATGCTCGTTGTGTTACATTGCGTGGAGTTATTTGGATGAAAGCATGTTAGATCTAAGTACCCTTGAGCATGATTATTGAGTAGACTCGGTTGATTTATTGCACAAATTATATCATCACAAGTGACATAAGTAAGGGACCATTCCAAACCCAACGGTTTGAGGTCTTCCCTTGCGAAGGGTGAGTGCAGCCTTAAATCTTTGTCCTGGTTCACACCGGGTGGCGAAATAACATGACAATGTGGGAATGAGGGGCGTGTTGTGGCTTTTAGGACGTGTGCGTTAAGGTGCTTTGTGAGTGCAAGGTTTGTGGACAATTTTTGGGCGTGGCTTTAGATTGTTTCTTGTATGAATATTGTGTGAATGAGCTAGCCAGCCAGGTTTGGTAAGGGGGTGAATGGTTCTTTTTATAGGCAAGGGGATGGGTTTACCTTGTTGGAGAAGGAATAGGATTTGTGTGTTAATTATGAGATATTTTTAATTAAAATGTGATAGGGGAAATCTTTTAATTTGGGGAAGTGATTTGATTTTTTCTTTTTAGTTAAGGATATGATTTATTTCATTTAGGAAGGTGATTTAATTAAATTAGGAATGTGTTTTATTTATTTTAAGAAAGAGATTTAATTTAATTTAGGAAGGTGATTTAATTTGTGAAATGTGTTTTAATTTAATTTAAGTTTAATTTTAATTGATTTTAATTATTTAATTTGTGATATGTGTTTTAATGGGTTTGTGTGTTTTAAAACAGAGGTCCAACAAGCGAACCCGAAGCGAAACAAGCGAGTTAAATCTGACAAATTACTAATTCCCAACTTTACACTTCCAACGTCCGTTTCCCGTGGCTTTCACAACTAAAGAGGTAGTGTCTCCATACGAGACTCATCATCAGGTTAATATGCAAAAATGCAATGCCTACAGTCACCCCCACTTTGATAGGACTTATGCAGTGTGTGACAATGACAATTCCTATCAAAGTATGTGCAATGCATTTTTTTCTTACCTGGCTCGCCAGCTGTCACCTGGTCTGCCTGCTGCTTTGAACTGAGTTGATATGGTGGCGAGGTGCCTCGACCCCTAGGCTTTGTTCCCGAACCACCAAATGTGAACTGTGCTGATGATGCAGTGGGCCCTCGACCCAAGGACGCATCCCGGAACTGAAAATGATGTGTGGGCCCTTGACCCTGGGCACGCATCTCGACCCGGAACTACAACCGACAACGGGGGCACCTCAACCATGGGCACGCATCTCGACCCAATACCGCTGACAATATGGACCTCGCCCTGAATATGATGATGTAGTGGGCACCTTGACCCTGGGCATGCATCTCGAACCGGAACTACAACCGACAACGGGGGCACCTCGACCCTGGGCACGCATCTCGACCCAATACCGCTGACAATAGGGACCTCACCCTGAAAATGATGATGTAGTGGGCACCTCGACCCTGGGCACGTATCTCGACCCAGAACTACAACCGACAACGGGGGCACCTCGACCCTGGGCACGCATCTCGACCCAATACCGCTGACAATAGGTACCTCGCCCTGAATATGATGATGTAGTGGGCACCTCGACCCTGGGCACGAATCTCGACCCAGAACTACAACCGAAAATGGGGGCACCTCGACCCTGGGCACGCATTTCGACCCAATACCGCTGACAATAGGGACCTCGCCCTGAATATAATGATGTAGTGGGCACCTCGACCCTGGGCACGCATCTCGACCCGGAACTACAGCCGACAACGGGGGCACCTCGACCTTGGGCACGCATCTCGACCCAATACCGCTGACAATAGGGACCTCGCCCTGAATATGATGATGTAGTGGGCCCTCGACCCTGGGCACGCATCTCGACCCAATACCGCTGACAATAGGGACCTTGCCCTGAATATGATGATGTTGTGGGAACCTCGACCCTGGGCACGCATCTCGACCCAATACCGCTGACAATAGGGACCTCGCCCTGAATATGATGATGTAGTGGGCACATCGACCCTGGGCACGCATCTCGACCCGGAACTACAGCCGACAACGGGGGCACCTCGACCCTGGGCACACATCTCGACCCAATACCCCTGACAATAGAGACCTCGCCCTCGAACTGATAATGTAGTGGGTCCTCGACCCTGGACTGATGCTGATGTGGGCCTCGCCCCAAACTAATACTATTGTGGGCCTTGTCCCAAACTGATACTGACGTGGGCCTCGCCCGAAACTGAAGTGGGCCTCGCCCCAAATTGACACTGATGTGGGCCTCGCCCCCAAACTGATGTGGGCTTCACCCCCAAGCTGATAGTGATGTTGATATGGGCCTCGAACCTGGGACTCATCCCCAAAACTGACACTGATGCTGATGTGGGCCTCGACCCCGGGACTCATCCCCAAACTAATACTGATGTGGGCCTCGCCCCCAAACTGATGTGGGCCTCGCCCCCAGACTAATGTTGATGTGGGCCTCGCCCTAATACTGATACTGATATGGGCCTCGCCCCCAGAATGATACTGATTTGGGCCTCGCCCCAAACTAATACTGATGTGGGCCTCGCCCCAAACTGATACTGACATGGGCCACTCCCCAAACTGATACTGACATGGGTCTGACCCCAAACTGATACTGATGTGGGCCTCGCCCCCAGACTGATACTGATATGGGCCTCGACCCTAGGACTCATCCCCAAAACTGCTGATGTAGGCTTCGATCCATGCTCCATCCTCAAACTGATACTGATGTGGGCCTCGCCCTAAACTGATACTGATGTGGGCCTCGGCCCTGGGATTTATTCCCGAAGACTGCTGATAATGTGGGCTTCGCCCCCTGGGATTCATTCCCAAAAACTGCTGATAATGCGGGCCTCGACCCTGGGATTCATTCTCGGATTCTTTCCAAAACTCTAATGATGTGGGCCTCGACCCTGTGATTCATTCAAAACTCTGACGATGTGGGCCTCGGCCCTGGGATTCATTCCTGAATTCATTCCAACACTCTGATGATGTGGGCCTAGACCCTGGGATTCATTCCCGAATTCATTCCAAAACTCTGCTGATATGGGCCTCGACCCTGGGATTCATTCCCAGATTCATTCCAACACTCTGATGATGTGAGCCTAGACCCTGGGATTCATTCCCGAATTCATTCCAAAACTCTACTGATATGGGCCTCGACCCTGAGATTCATTACCGGATTCATTCCAACACTCTGATGATGTGAGCCTCGACCTTGTGACTCATCCCCAAAACTGAAACTGATATGGGTCTCAACCCTGAGACTCATCTCCAAAACTACTACTCATATGTTCTTGATTCTGGTTAGCTTGTCTTTGCCGCTTTCTCTTTTTCTTCTTTAAAACCTGTGAATACAAAACAAAACAAACACAAAAAGAATGCAAAATATGTTACGTGTATGCATGCATGCATGAATGAATTTCCTATTCCGTTAGGTTAGGTCTTCCTTGTGCTCCTCGGTTATTGCTCGGTCTTCTCTCTAGTCTCATGACTCAATATCTTATTATGTCCCTGATTCATGACGTGGTAGACTGGTCGCCCCCAGCCTTGGTTTAGCTTTCTGCTTTTCACTGTTTGCACTTGGTCAAGATGAACCACATGGTGGGCCCTTCCATTTCATCATATTATATCACATGCTATGAAATAGTCCCAATAGTTATACATATCATTGTCCTCAAAGAATGCTCAGTAATGAAACCAGAGAACCTTCAAAACATTCGATGCAACTCAAATCCAAGTCTTTGAACAAATGATCTATGCCAGACTCAAAGTGTGTGTGTGCAAATGTTCTTTCACAGCTTAATCCTTAGGTAAGCTAACTCGATGATTTCGTTTCAAAAATCGGGATCGATGGGTCAAACCAACCTAGATGTCTCAATTATGCCTGCAGTTGCTTTTCTGTGCTCAATGTGGTATACTTTTCTTTCGTCTCTTTCTTTTCTTTCTTTTCTTTTGAACTTTTCTTTTTCTTTTCTCTTATTTTTTCCTTTCGACACATCTACCCTTTAAGGTAGCATTTCTCCTCATGGTGGTCCTAATACTCGCCCATGGGTAGCTTCACGCTTATCGGTTATAAGTGGTTCATTTTTTTTCTTTTCATTGCAAAGACTTTTCTTTCATTTTCAACTATACCATAAATCATAACACAAGCAAATCAAGATAGACATCTAAGCAAACGGTCATTCACCGACCTACAATTTCTTCAACTAGTCACTTTGCTAACTACTCAGGTCTTCACTGCTAAGAACCATTATCAAGTGCTTACGAGTCTAACATAGATTAATTACTCAAAGAATCAGATAAAAACACACCAAGAGTTTATTGTTTCTAAGGTTTGACCCTAAAACAATCAATTTCATCATCGGACTTATGTCTAACTATCAAGGACTAAAAACAAACAATTTTTTTTTCTCTTTTTTTCTTTTTTTCTTTTTCTTTTGAGCCCACCATGGTCTTTCTATTCTTGCCGTAAAGTTCTCTGTTCCTCGGTTTCCTTTTCCCCAATATCCATGTTTGCTAAACTTTTCTTTGAAAAGTCTTCTTTTTCCTAACCCAACAGATATCTATGATGGCTTTTAAGACACGAGGGTTAACATGATGTATGTCTACATGAGATGCATGTTATGTATGAGACACAATATGCATGGGGTTATCAAAAGCATAAAGGGTGGCCCCTATAGGTCATACAACTATGGTTCACATGTAGGTTTACAGGAGTGTGGACAAAGGCTCTCATTTGACAAAGGATTACCCACAACTAGCACTCTCCACTCAAGGGTTCAAGCGACCAAGTGAGTGCACTTTTTTTATACCTTACGGTACGTGCCAACGAGTTACGGTGTTGTGACTAACTGTCGAATGGATCTTCCGTTGTAGATTCCCCAGAGGGAGGGTGGAGCGAGGCTCTCTTAAGTACCCAAGCCTCTTAAGCTCTTATCGCTTGGTGTCGGGAATAAACAACGAGTCCTCCAAACTAGTCTGTCACAACGAGCTACAAGTAATGATTATATCGGTGTCTTCACAGCTTTTCCTTATGAAAAGGTAGTGAGTGAAGAAGACACCCAACCATCACCTAGCTCCAACAAAGCCTTTGATTAACCACTTTCAACTCACTGTCGAAACGATTAACTAAAGAAAAAATCATGAACATCATAAGACATGATTTCGGGGCCGATTCAAAATATCACCAGTGGAGTCGTCAGACTGTAGGACACAGAACTTGACGACGTTGTTCTAGACTCGCGGCCTAGTTGGGAGTACGAAATAACATGGAGTCGCCACTCGGTGTGAACCGGGACAAAGATTTAAGGCCGCACTCACCTCTCACAAGGGAAGACCTCAAACCGTTGGGTTCGGAATGGTCCCTTACTTATGTCACTTGTGATGATATGATTTGTGCAATTAATCAACCGATTCTACTCAATAATCATGCTCAAGGGTACTTAGATCTAACATTCTTTCATCCAAATAACTCCACGCAATATAACACAACAAGCATATTAAACCATTAAATCAAAGTAAACAAATAACTAATTAAACATAAACATAAACTAAACGAAATATCATGCATAAAGAATGAAGAAACAACATGCCTAAATAACACAATCATGCTTTGAAAATTAAATAACAAGACTAAATTAAATAATGCTTAAAATAATAAGTAAACGGCCTAGAAACTATAACATGCTCAAATACAAATTTTGGATGAGACGAGATATATGTATCTTAAGTGGTACGTGGCGTTGTATCCCGAGTGCAGACCGCAATACCGTCCATTCGGAATCGGCTATGGAATTTACGTCCGGGTTTCCATCCGATATACCACAAAAGGGAACACATATCCTGCTCATCCAACAATCACACCATGCTTCAAACGACTCTCATGCAATAATATTCTGAAAATAAATAAATTAAAACGAAAGATATGAGTGAAAATGTGCCATCAGGTCTAACCTCTTTTGTCATCTCAAGAAATGGCGTTACACGGCCGTCGGAAGGGTTGATCTTCCGCAACTCTTCTAGTTCATTAATCCAATGTTTTTCCTCGCTGTTTCGCTATTTTAGACTGCTGTTTTCACTTTATTTCACTGTTGTTTTTGTTGTATTTTCGGGTCACTGTTTTTGGTAATTAGGGGATTGTTTTTTACGGTTCTTTAAGGGTATTGGGGCTGTGTTTTGTCACTGCTTTGGGGGCAGTTTTTGGACTATTTTTTAGTGAAGTTTTAGGACTGTTTGGGGGGAATTTGTGGTAGTAAAGTGAGCAATTTATTTAGGAGGCAGTGGGCATGTGGCGGCTTTAGCGTGAGGTCATGAGGCGTGATTGACTGGAGGCGAGAGAGTGTGTGAGGGATGTGGCTTGCGTGAGTTGAGGGAAAGGTGCGAGGGGTGAGTGCGGCCTTAAATCTTTGTCCCGGTTCACATCGGGTGGCGACTCCATGTTATTTCGTACTCCCATCTAGGCCGCGAGTCTAGAATAGCGTCGTCAAGTTCTGTGTCCTACAGGGAGTTACCTCCTCATTGCTTGAAAAGTAAAAACTGAAAAAGTAAAGAAAGAAAAGTATTGTGCGTAAAAGTAAATTGCGGAAAGTAAAAATTGAAAAGTAAAGAAAAGAAAGCGGAAATTAATTACTGAAAGCTGTAAATAAACAAAGAAGATACAATCTTCTTAGTTATTCTTAAGGAATTTCAAAGAAGAAAGTATGAATTTACAAATGAAATGGCTTGGTATTTATAGGAAAAATTTTGCCTCCATCAAATCATCCACCAAATCCATTATTAATTGCTCCACTAATTGCTCCACCAAATCCATTATTAATTACTCAACTAATTGCTCCACCAAATCCATTATTAATTGCTATCATGTTTGGTGGGAGCTTGACTATTTTTATTTAATATTTATTTATTTATTTATTTTTTTGTTTTGAAAATGACTTTAATAATTACACATAACACACTTCCGAATGTTTCATCAATTTCGGTCATGAAATCTTCCGAATTCGAAATTATTTTGTTTTTCCCAGTTGTAGATATTTGAGTCTTCTTTAATATGGAACTTTAATCAGCTCGATCCGATATCGTAGTTAAAAGTTATGCCCAAAATACAATAGTTGCGCAAAACTGAAATTTCCGAAACTGCACTTCGTTTGAACGCCCTTTCAAGTTTCCAATCTCCAAAATTAATATTTCAAGTCCAATTTTTGCCCTTATTTGACCCACATTTCCTCCTAAATGATTTCATTGAGTCCCAATATTATTTATCTATAAATAAACTAAAACACATCAAAACGTTCATCAAACTCGAGAAACTAAACAAAATATTAAGTAAAAGGGGCAGTAAATATTGATATATTTTCCGCTCATCACACTTGTAATTTCTTTACAAATGGCTAATTTTATGGTCAAAAGAGTGTTGGTCGACACAGGATCATTTGCCAACATCATCTTCGTGACTGCTCTCGCTGACTTGGGATGAGAGTTGGAGAAAATAAATCGTCGATCGACATCTTTAATAGGCATCTGTGGGGAACATAAATTTACATTGGGTGAGATTTTGCTCCCATGTAGAGTCAACAAGATAACTATATTTTTGGTCTTAGATTGTCCTTCAGCCTACAACTTAATAGTGGGTCATCCTTGGATTCATAATATGAGGGCAGTCTCATCCACCTACCATCAAGTACTGAAGTTCCCCACCAAATGGGGTTTCCAAGAAATCAAAAGAGATAGCTTGCTTCCAAGAGTTGTTACCAAATGACCCTAAAGGCAAAACTCCAGTCGGCATAGAAATTACATGAGGGATCTTGTCAAATCGACCTCAATTCTCCCAAAATTGAGGAGCTCGACGAGGTCCAAATCTACCCACTCTACCCAGACCACAATGCTCAGATTGGGGCCCACCTTGAACCCAAGCTACGCGCTGATTTGATTGATTTCCTCAAAGAACGACACGACTGTTTCGCCTGTTCTCATGAATATGTGATAGGGATGGATCCAGAGATGATAATCCACGAGCTACATGTGGATCCAGACTACCCTCTCGTCAAAAAAAAAGGAGGAAGTTTACTTCAGAAATGAACCGAGTCATTGACGAAAAAGTTCAAAAAGTGTTGTAGAAAAGAGCCATCAAGGAAGTTGCATATCCAGAGTGGCTCGAAAATGTTGTGATAGTCCGAAAAAAGAATGGAAAATGACGAGCCGCATCAATTTCACGGATCTAAACAATGCTTGTCCGAAATATTCATTCCCCCTACCCCATATCGATTCAATAGTCGACGCTACGGCTGGGCATGGGTTGCTAAGTTTCATGGATGCATATTCAGGCTACAATCAAATCCCCATGCACCCAGACGACCAAGAGAAAATGACTTCTGTCACTAATAGAGTGATCTACTGCTATAAGGTGATGTCATTCGGACTTAAGAATGCTGGAGCCACCTACCAATGCCTCGTCAACAAAATGTTCTCCAAACCAAATTGGAAAAATGATGAAAGTCTACATTGATGACATGTTATTGAAGTCATTGCAAGCCAAGCAACACTTGGAGCACCTGGGGGAGGTGTTCGACGTGATGAAGAAATACGGTATGAAACTGAATCCCACCAAGTGCGCCTTCGGTATAGCCTCAGGGAAATTTCTTGGTTACCTAGTCACTCGACGTAGTATAGAAGCCAACCCATAACAAATCAAGTTCATCCTTAATATTTTTTCTCTTTCGAGCCCAAAGGATGTCATGCGACTTACGGGGAGGATCTCTGTCCTAAACAGGTTATCTCCAAATCTAAAGATAATAGTTTCTTATTTTTCTCCGCCCTCAAGAAAGAGAAGAATTTTGATTGGACCATAGCCTGCGAAGAAGCCTTAGGAAGACTCAAAAAGTATCTAACTACCCCACCACTTTTGTCGAAGCCACTCGACAATGAAAGGCTATTCCTTTACCTAGGGGTCTCGGAACAAGCAGTCAGCGCGGTACTGATCAGAGAGGAGGAATGAGCACAACTCCCAATCTACTATGTGAGTAAGTCACTTCTCGATCCGGAGACGCGGTACACTCAAATGGAGAAGTTGGTTCTTGCCTTGGTGATGGTAGCATGAAAGCTACGTCCTTACTTTCAAGGACATCTAATCACCGTCTATACTACCCACCCACTAAGGAGCATACTACATAAGCCCGAGATCTCGAGTAGACTGAAAAAATAGGCTGTCGAGCTTGGAGAATATGACATCACGTATCAGCCATAGACAGCCATCAAGTCCCAGGTCTTGGCTAATTTCGTAGCCGACTTCAGTCCCAACCTACAAGCCCCTACTGAAGGAGAAATACATTGTGTCCAATCAACGGAAACATGGAGACTAGCAGTCGATGACTCCAGTAATAAACGTGGCTGCGGTTTGGGAATTATGATCATTACCCCGACGGGCGACACTCTACAACAAGTTGTTAAATATGGCTTCAAAGTTACCAACAATGAAGCTGAATACAAATCCTTGATAGTCGGATTGATTCTAGTTAAAAAGTTATGGGCTAGAAGAGTCGAGGCGACATCATATTTGTAATTAATTGTCAACCAACTCCAATGATCATACCAAGCATGCGGATCCCAGATGGTAGCCTACTTATTAAGGGTTAGAAAAATCCAGTCAACATTTGAGTCATTCACAATCTCACAAGTTTCGAGGACTGAAAACACTCACGTGGATGCTTTTGCCACTCTCGGGTCTATGATGCAAGAAGATAAACCCCAGTCTATCTCCGTCATTTATCTACAATGGCCTGCCATTTGCAAAAAAGGAGCTAAGATCGTCACCTCTATCAACCAAGCCGACTCATGGACAACCCCATTGAACAGATACTTACGTGACGACATGCTACCAACGGATAGATCCAAGGCGTAGAAGATTCAACGTCAAGCTGCAAGGTTTACTCTCTATTACAACCAACTCGTTAAAAGATCTTTCTCTGGACCCTACCACAAGTGTCTCACTCCTGAAGAAGCACACTACGTGTTAGCCGAATTACATGAGGGAGAGTGTGAGAATCATTCAGGAGGGAGAAGCCTTGCATGTCGAAACCACATCGTGGGATACTATTGGCCAACTATCTGAGCCGACCCAATCGACTTTACTTGTAAATATGATAAATGTCAAAAGTTCGCCCCAGCCTCGCATCTCCCACCAAGGAGACTCAATCATATCTTATCCCATTGGCCATTCATGAAATGGGGAATGTAAATCATTGGGAAACTCTCAGTCGCCCTAGGAGAATGAGTCTACATGCTTGCTTTGTATGGAAGAACATCATATGTCGTTTCGATCTATCCAAAGATATTGTTACTGAAAATGGTTCCCAGTTCATCAGTCACCGTTTTCAAGATTTTTCACAAGTTGGGGAATTAAATAAAGCTTCTCGACCTCGTGCTACCCACAAGCCAACGGCCAAGCCGAGTCTTCCAACAAAATAATAATGAACACCATGAAAAAAAGTTGGACAATGCAAAAGGAGCATGGGCAGACGAACTCCTAGGAGTCATGTGGTCGTACAGAACAATTGTTAGATCATCGACTAGTGAAACCCCTTTCTAAATGGTCTTTGGAGCCGAAGCGGTCATTCCAACCGAATGTAATGTCCCATCCCCGCTCTACCAATGGCTTGAGGAGGACACCATCTGAAAACCTCTGAGCAATAGTCTCGACACCATTGAAGAGTTCATAGAAAATACTCCTATACGACTTGCTGCCCACCAGCAGAGGATGTCTAGATACTTAAACAAAAATGTAAGGTGTAGAACTTTCAAGAAAGGAGACTGGGTTCTACGGAAAGTCTTTCAGAGTATAAAGGAAGTTGGAGATGAGAAAATCGATCTTATATGAGAAGACCCATACATCATCACAAAAGTTGTTGGGCAAGGAGCCTACAGGCTGAAAACGAAAGATGGCAGGCAGATCCAAAATAGTTGGAATGCCATACATTTCAAGCGATTCTACATGTAGTTATTTTGATTAATAGTCATAAACCAGCCACTCGACTAGTGACTGCTCTATGACTAGGGGATGAGGACACTATATTGCAATGTTGTAATTTCACTAAGTACTAATTCGAATTGAAAGTATTTTTGATTTATCTGAAATAGTTGAGATTCATCCACGCGACAATAAAGATATATATTAAAAAAATTGTTCTTACATAGAGGCCTTTTAGCCAAAAAGTTGCACTAAAAGAAAAAAATCTAAAACAAAAAGAATAAGTCTTCAAAGCTTTCGACAGCAGGAACTGGAGCAGAAGATGAATGTTCTTGAGCATCTATAATAGGATCAACCTCCAAAGATTGCTCTAGCTCCGGCTCTCCTACAACAACTTCAGCAGCATTACATCCCCCTGCAATAGCACCAACAGCCTAGGCCTCCTCAACTGCTTCAACAACATCCACTCCAGCAACCTCTTCAACAGCAACCTTCTTCGAGCTGACCTCCAGCCCCACCTCAGCATTTGCACTCTCAATCGGTAAAGAGAGACCAATATCCAACCTCTCGCCCAAAGTTGATCCATTTATGCGGATCCCAGGTATTGTGTTCTCCAGCAAGATATTGTCTCGTGAGGGTGCTCATATCTTTCACCACCGCTTCCATAGCCACTCATTCCAGTCGATCAAGCAATTCAGCCTTCTACTCTTCGAACACCTCAACACTCTTTTTATACGCCTCCAGTTTAATCGACGTCGTCTCCCTCTTCAGCTTCAAGGTTTCCTTCAATGCTTTGGATTCATTCTCAGCCTCTTTTGCCTCTTTCTTTGTGTCCTCCATCACTGCCTTAGTCTCAACCAGTTCCTTTCACAAAGTTGTGTTCAACTTCTCCAAGTCCCTCGACCTCCTTAGACTGGCCTCCACATACTTCTGCTGAAAAATAGTACACTCCAAAGTCTACAATATAAACAAAAGAAGTTAGTAAAAATCAAGGAAAACACAAAGATACCTAAGTAGCGGTTACCTCATAACATCGAGCGACAGCCCTCTTTGCTGCCTCAAGTGGCCCCAATGTCAAGAGTCGACATTCATTCTCTCCTGCAACAATCCTTCGGCGAACCCGGATAGACTGGAAGGATCTGACATCACAGTCGCGCTCATTGGAATCTGATAACCACAATCTCAACGTCCTCTTTCGGGTCAACTAACGGCTTCCTCTTCTTTGAAGAATGTCATGCCCCAGTCGACGCATTCTCAGTAACTTCCATGGGAAGAGTGGCAAGGACATATTTCTTTCAATGTGGAGGCTAAGGGACCACTTCAATCTCCTTTAAGGGTGGCAAAAAAGCCCGGGCCGGGCCCGCAGAATAGAGGCCCGGATCGAGCTCAATCCTGAGCCGGGGCTAACATATTAAGCCCAGGCCCGGCCCGGCTAGGGCTTTATAAAATATTATTTATATTTATATAATAAATTATATATATATATATATATATTATATTTATATAATGAATTAAAAAATTAATATTTTATTATTAAAAGCTGGGCCGGATAAAACCCGGCCCGAGCAAAAAAAAATCTTGTCGGGCTTATCAAAGCCCGGGCTCGGTCTGGCCCGTTGCCACCCTTAATCTCCTTCCCCTTTAGCTTTCTTCTTCCTTATATTTTCGGGAATTTCTTCTACCGACGGAAGTTTGAATTGGCTCGACATCCACTCTACTATGCACAAATTTTCCTCATGAGTTAGAGTCCGCGGAAAGTAAGAATCCTCGTAGAGGAGCAGACACACCCAAGTTATGAGAAGGAAATCCAATATATTTTTGGTCAGAGGCAAGAGGGTAGCTTCGGGGTAGAAAATCTCCTTCCACAATGGAGTCAACCTCAGCCTTTTTTCCACTAATACTACCCTTCAATTTCTCTCTAATGGAGGAATTCTCAATAGATAATTTTTATTCTCAATGACCTCAGGTGTAACATCGAAGCTATGATTCCTAGTCGAACATGTAAAGAGAATATTTGAAGAACGTTAGTCAAGCGACAAGTCTGTGAAATAAAAATACAAGGTAAGAATAAGACTCACTCGTTATCCCCCAACTCCCAGGGATTCGACCAGACCCAGTCGACCCAAAAACACTATCTCCACTCACGAAAAAATATGTCTTTTACCATCCCCCTCGGCCATTTGTGGTCAAACCCAAATTCAGATGCTCCCTCTTGCGTCAAAGGAACATATGATATCTCATCTTCTCGACTACATGCTCCTTTAAATAATATGTATAGAGAATATCCTTCACCCCGAATCTTACCCCCAGATCAAACGTCAAAACCTCAACCGACATCAATATCCTCCACGTGTTTGGAATTCGTTGGGATGGAGCTATCCCATAATGGTCTAATACCACCCACAACAAATTAGGAATTGGGAACCTCAACACATCTGCAAATGGGGCTCATAAACCCAATCCACCCAGGAATCCTATAGTCGATTCGTTCACTCGATGAGGCTAACCTTACTTGAAGGGGAATCAATATTTTATCTTCATCTTCCTCATTGTTCGTTCAGTCACTCGAATCGATGGGTTCTTCATCAATATATTGGTCGGCTCACTAGTACTAGGTTCCCCACCCGACTCTGCTGGAACTACTGATGAGTGGTAAATCTATCACTATTTTCCACACATTTAACCTAATAATTTGTATAGTTACTTGCGTTTTGTGAATATTTTGATGTGTTTTGTGTTATTTTGTAGATAAATAAAGTTTCAGGACATTCTGGAGGTGAATTGGAGCAAAACAGGAAAAACTGGACACAAAAGGGCAAAATCGTCATTTCAGCGTCGCGATGATGAAGCCTTGCGCGTCGCGACGCCTAGCATGCGCCGGATTTGCTAAAGTACGCCGTGGACACGTGGACCAATCAGAAAATTTGCTAACGTGCGCCGCCTGCTAAAATACGCCGATCTTGCTATCTTGCGCCGTGCCACGTGTCTCTATCTCAATGGACTTGCTAATGTGCGCCGATGCCACGTGTTGAGATCTCACAGTGCCGACAATCGGCCTCCACACGTCAGCGTGATGTCACCAATGACGTCATGAATAGTGCCACGTCATCGGATAAGGATATGAGCTTTTAGCCGCATTGCCACGTGTCAAGCCGTCATTGTGCCACTATTTACTGTAGCTGGCGTCGCGACGCTGAACTGTTACAGCATCGCGACGCTGGACCCTATCCGCGCCTATAAATAGAGCTCAAAATTTCAGATTTCAGTGTACCTCTCCCTCCCACTTCTTTGATGTAATTAGGGAGTTCTTCTCTCTCTAAGTTTCTTTTAATTTAGTTTTGTAATTTTTAATTACGTTCTGTAATAATAATAATTTACTTTCTTATTTTACAGTTTTTACTATTCACTATGAGGATGTAACTTCCTTATGCTAGGGTGAAAGGTAATTCTTTTACTATTACTATTTAGATTAATCTCCCTTAAAAATAATATATTTACTATTTAAAATTTGACTTAATCAGGATACCGCCAGATTGGTCGGTTGGTAATAAAATTCCTTTTCCGCCTTTATGGCTGGTTTATTTTGGTTCCGCCTTTATTGCTGGTTTATTTTGGTTCCTCTTTTATGGCTGGTTTACTTTGGTTCCGCCTTTATGGCTGGTTTATTTTGGTTCCGCCTTTATGGCTGGTTGAACTTAAATTGACTTAATCAGGTTACCGCCTAAATGGCTGGTTGGTAATAATCGCAAGTTTATATATTATTTTACTGGGAGATTTCTAAATAAGTAGTAGTAGAAATAATTCCTTTTACCTTAGCATTTTATTTTATTTTACTTTTAAGCTTTTACTTTACTGCAATTACTTTTCAGCACTGTTACTTTATGGTTTTTACTTTTAAGTTTTTACTAGCCCTAGTTATGTGTCATAACTAAGTTAGTTATCTAGGGTTGTGATGAAATCCAATATCATGTGTTTATAAGGGGTTAGATTATAGTTAGAGTAATATAAAGATTTATTTATTGAGTCTTAATCTTAATGCTATTTAATTTAATGGCCATTAATTAAATTGATTAGGTAAACTTAAAATGAACTAGACAAGGGATTTTAAGTTTAAGACCTTAGACTCAATAGCCCACGGTCTTCCTTGAGGATAGATAACCATTTTAATAGATTTCCTTACAGGATAGGAATATACCTGTCGGGCGGTGGTAGCCATAATTGGAACTTAATCTTAATGAATCTAGGTAATTTGGTTGACATAGACATATGGTTCAATTGGATTATACTAGGTATTTGTAATTGACCATCGGAAGAGGCTTTTACATAAATTAGTGTTCTAGGTTAATAAATCAATATATTACCCAAATATAAGATAATCACTTCATCTTTAATGAATATTGGAATAAATCACAATCCTAGATAGTTTTTAATATTGAATTTTCTTAAAATCTACTTTCAAATAATTTTATTTACTTGTCTTTAAATTTGAAATCGTCGCCATTTCAAATCAATTAAACAACATGTTAGATACTGGTAATCATTTGGCCCCATAAATTGATAACAAAAGGTTTTAAGTCCTCGTGTGATCGATACTTTTTATACTACTTGAACGATACGTACGTTTGCGTTATACGTATGTGTTTACGCGGTCAAGTTTTTGGTGCCGTTGCCGGGGACTAGTTATCTTTCACTATTAGTTTAGGGTTAGATTCGTTACTTGTATCTAATTTTTTTTTTTTACTTATTGTTATTGTTTTCTTGGGTTACAGGTTCTCAGACACTTCATGAGACGAACCAGAAGCTTTGAAATCCGACCGCTTAACCCAGAGATTGAAAGAACCATCAGACAGTTGAGAATGGAAAGGCGAGAAGGCCAAGAAGCCTTAGTCAACATGGAACCTGAACCTTTGGAGGCTGCACCACCAATCCCCATTCGAGACAGAACCATTCCGGTGGTAGATGGCCTCATTTCCTGTATTGTACTTCCTCCTTTACCAGCAAATGCGGGTGACATCAAAACTTGCATTCGGATGATTAAGCAGACAGTTCAGTTTGGGGGAAATGCAACTGAAGATCCTAATGCCCACATCAGCAACTTCCTGGAAGTTTGTGGCACATTCAATTACAACCGAGCAGCTGAAGAAGCGATGAGACTGAGAGTTTTCCCATATTCCTTGAAAGATAGAGCAAAAGCTTGGCTACATTCACTACCAGCTGGATCCATCACAACTTGGAACACTTTAGCAACCAAATTCCTTGCAAAATACTTTCCACCAGCCAGAACTGCAAAGTTGAGAAATGACATCACATCCTTTGTGCAGCAAGATTCAGAATCCATGTACGAAGCTTGGGAAAGATACAAAGATTTGCTCCGGAAATGTCCTCACCATGAGATTCCAAAATGGCTTCAAATCCAAACTTTCTATATGGACTTTCTGGACTGATGAGAACCACAGTTGATGCTGCTGCTGGAGGATCTTTGATGGCAAAAGGAGAAGATCAAGCCTAGGACCTAATTGAAGAAATGGCCAACAACGATTCCTTGTGGCCAACAGAAAGAAGTCTGATTCAAAGAATTGCAGGAATTTATGAAGTTGGAGCTAATACAGCAGTCAGTGCCAAGCTGGATCAGATATGCAAATTTATGGAGACTCTCAACACTCAAAGCATCACTGGATCCACAAGTTCACCATATGGAGGAGCACCAGAACCAAACCAACTTGAAACGAAACGGTGAATTATATCAATAATTTCAACAGACATGGGAACAATCCATATTCCAACACCTACAACCCAGGGTGGATGAATCATCCTAATTTTTCATGGAGCAACAATTCAGGGCAAAAGAACTATCCACCACCTGGATTCCAGCAACAGAATAAAGGCCATGAGCAGACAAATGAACCAGTGATGGCATAGATGTTAGCTCAATTAAAAAGATATGAAGTTATGATTCAAAGCCAATCAGCTTCCATCAAAGTACTGGAGAATCAAATCGGACAACTGGCCAATGCTCAGAGTTACAGACCGCCAGGTAATCTTCCCAGCAACACAGAACCAAATCCAAGGAACCGAGGGAAGGAGCAATGTCAAGCCATTACCTTAAAGAGTGGTACTGAGATCAACAAAGATGTTGGAATCAAGGCAACAATTGAAGAAGTTCCAAAAGAAGCAGTTCCACAGATGGAGGAAAAAAAACAAAGGAAAAAGAAAAAAAACAAATCACTCCACCATCACCTTTTCCTCAGCGTCTTCAGAAAAACAAACTGGACAAACAGTTTGCTCGTTTCTTGGAGATTTTCAAAAAGCTGCACATTAACATACCATTTGCAGAAGCTTTGGAACAAATTCCCAGCTATGTAAAATTCATGAAAGACATTCTTTCACGAAAACGGAGATTGGGAGATTACGAGACAGTAGCTTTGACAGAAGAATGCAGCGCCATCATTCAGAGGAAGCTTCCCCCAAAGTTGAAAGATCCTGGCAGTTTCACTGTACCTTGCACCATTGGAGAACATTACATCGGTAAGGCTTTATGTGATTTAGGTGCCAGTGTTAATTTAATGCCTTTTTCTATTTACAGGAAACTACAAATTGGAGAAGCAATGCCTACCTCAGTATCTTTGCAACTTGCTGATCGAACGCTCGCATTTCCGAGAGGAGTCGTTGAAAATGTGCTTGTCAAAGTTGACAAACTCATCCTTCCAGCAGACTTCATCATCCTTGACATGGAAGAAGACAAAGAAGTACCCATCATTCTTGGGAGACCATTTTTGGCTACAGGTAAAACTGTGATTGATGTGCAAAAAAGAGAACTAACCATGAAAGTGCAGGACAAAGAAGTGACATTTAATGTTTTCAAAGCTATGAAATTTCCGAGCGATGAAAAGGAATAAGAATAATGCTTCAGAATTGATGTTATTGATAGTATCATTCAGATACTGAGCCAAATCCCACGGATACACTTGAAGCTTGCATCACCAATATGACTGACAGCGAGCTAGATGCTGAAATCTTGGAATGTATCAACTACCTTGACAAACCATTCCGATTTAAAGCAATAACACAGTTGAAAGCTTGGAACTGCCAAAGAAAGATTGAATCAAACCTTCGATTGAAGAACCACCGCAGCTGGAAACTAAGTTACTTCCGAGCCATCTCAGGTATGCATTTTTGGAAACTCTTCTGAATTACCTGTTATTATTTCTTCTTCACTAACATTGGAGCAGGAAGAAAAACTACTGAGAGTGTTACGAGAGCACAAAAGAGCCATTGGCTGGACTATAAGAGACATTCGAGGCATTAGTCCATCATTTTGCATGCACAAGATTCTGTTGAATGATGAATACAAACCCACAGTGGAGCATCAACAGAGACTCAATCCAATCATGAAGGAAGTTGTGAAGAAAGAAATCATCAAATGGTTGGATGCTGGCATCATTTACCTCATCTCAGATAGCACTTGGGTGAGTCCTATGCAGTGTGTGCCAAAGAAATGAGGAATTACTGTGGTCACCAATGAAAAGAACGAGCTAATTCCAACAAGAACGGTGACTGGATGGAGAGTATGCATGGACTACAGGAAACTTAACAAAGCCACGAGGAAGGACCATTTTCCGCTACCATTTATTGACCAGATGTTAGACAGGCTGGCAGGACATGAGTTCTATTACTTTCTGGACGGATATTCAGGGTACAATCAGATTGCCATCGCACCAGAAGACCAGGAGAAAACTACCTTTACATGTCCCTATGTTACTTTTGCTTTCCACAGGATGCCATTTGGATTATGTAAGGCTCCTGCTACATTTCAGCGTTGCATGATGGCCATCTTCTCAACATGCTGGAACAGAGTATGGAGGTTTTTATGGATGATTTTTCTGTGTTTGGAGATTCTTTTGACCATTGTTTGCAAAATTTGGAACAGGTATTACAAAGGTGCGAAGATACAAACCTGATACTCAACTGGGAGAAATGCCACTTCATGGTGCAAGAAGGCATTGTTCCTGGACACCGGATCTCACAAAAGGGAATCGAGGTAGACAAAGCAAAGATCGAGACAATTGAGAAACTACCTCCACCAACATCTGTCAAAGGGATTCGGAGTTTTATTGGACATGCAGGTTTTTACAGGAGATTTATCAAAGACTTTTCCAAGATTGCCAAACCTCTTTGCAATCTTCTGGAAAAGGATGTTCCTTTCAACTTCACCAAAGAATGCCAGGAAGCTTTCGAGATCTTAAAAAAGAAGCTGATTTCTGCCCCCATCATTGTAGCACCAGATTGGACCCTTCCATTCGAGGTAATGTGTGATTTTGCTGTAGGTGCAGTTTTGGGACAACGCAAAGCAAAGATTTTCCACACTATTTACTACTCCAGCAAAACTCTGAATGAAGCTCAACTCAACTACACAACCACTGAAAAGGAGTTGCTAGTAGTTGTGTACGCTTTTGACAAATTCCGCTCCTATCTACTGGGTCCAAAGTGGTGGTCTACACAGATCGTTCAGCAATCAAATATTGATCACGAAGAAAGATGCCAAACCCAGATTATCCATTGGATACTTCTTTTGCAAGAATTCGACGTGGAGATTCGAGATAGGAAAGGAACAGAAAACCAGGTGGAAGATCACTTATCGAGACTCGAGAATGGAGAAACAGCTGGCAAAGAATTATCAATCAAAGAAAATTTTCCATATGAACAGCTGTTTGCCATGAAACAACAGGAAGTCCCTTGGTATGCTGACTATGTCAACTACATTGTGTCAAGAAAATGGTCGTTGGAATGGACAACTCAGCAACGGAAGAAGTTCTTCAAAGAAGTCAAGTACAATGTCTGGGATGAACCGTACCTGTTTAAACGTTGTGCTGATCAATTATTGAGACGGTGTGTTCCACATGAGGAGGTCAACAATGTTTTGCAACATTGTCATTCATCACCATACGACAGACACTTCAGCGGAAACAAAACTGCAGCCAAAGTCCTTCAATCATGTTTGTTCTGGCCCACACTTTTTAAAGATGCTTATCTTTTTGCTTTTCAATGTGACAGGTGCCAGAGAACGGGGAATATTTCGAGGAGAAACGAAGGACCATTGCAAAACATTCTGGAAGTGGAGATATTCGATGTATGGGGTATTGATTTCATGGGACCCTTTGTTCCATCATTTGGAAACCTGTACATCCTGGTTGCTGTAGACTACGTCTCCAAATGGGTTGAAGCAATTGCACTGCCATCCAATGATTCAAAAGTGGTGATCAAATTCTTGAAAAAGAACATTTTCACTTGATTCGGAACACCTCGGGCAATTATCAGCGATGATGGCTCACATTTCTATAACAGATACTTTGATGCACTCCTATCCAAATACGGAGTTACTCACAAGATTGCCACAGCTTACCATCCACAATCAAATGGACATGGTTGAGGTTTCAAACAGGGAGATCAAGAGAATCCTAGAAAGAACCGTTGGATCAACAAGGAGGGACTGGTCTACAAAACTAGATGATGCATTATGGGCCTACCGAACAGCTTACAAGACACCCGTTGGTATGTCCCCATATCGATTGGTGTTTGGGAAAGCATGCCATCTGCCAGTTGAGCTTGAACACAAGGCGTACTGGGCACTGAAGAAGTTGAATCTTGACACTTAGAAGCAGGAAAAGCTGCAGGAGAGAAAAGACTTCACCAACTCAATGAATTGGAGGAATTTCGCCTACAGGCTTATGACAATGCCAAATTATACAAGGAAAAGAACCAAAAAATGGCATGACCGAAAAATAGTGCACAGACAGTTGGAACCAAGGCAGCAGGTGTTGTTGTACAACTCGAGATTGAAGCTTTTCCCTGGAAAGTTGAAATCTAGGTGGTCCGGTCCATTTGTGATCACTCAGGTTTTACTATATGGAGCCGTTGAGTTACTGGATCCCAATACCAACAACACATTCAAGGTTAACAATCAGCGTGTCAAGCACTACTGGGGATAATCATTTGAGCGACAAAAAGAAAGTGTCACACTTTCAGATCCAGCATAAACGTTTGAGCAATCACGTCTAGCTGACGACTTTAAACTTAGCGCTCGCAGGGAGGCAACCCATGTAATTTTTGAATATATTGTGATTTGGTATGATTTAATTTTATGTGTTTAGTTTTTGCAGATTAAGTCATTTCAAGATGGAAGAAGCTCTCGCAAATCTTCACAAGCAATTTCCTTCTCTCCCTAAAAAATCTCTAATGAAAGTCTACAAAGCTCGCTTAGAACGGATGAGGTTACTGACGATCTATGGTGTTCCCAATGACATTCGTTGGGTAATTGAAGCACGAGTCCGATTGGCAGATGAGTCTTCTGATTCTTTTATTTCACATCTGCCTGGTTTTGGAAGAAGCACCTATGCAAAGAAACGAAGAGCTAAGCAAATGGGTGTTTGTTACAAATGTGCACGTTGGAATTGCAATACTCGTTGTCGTTCTTTAGGAATGGTGTCTGTTAATCGCGAAGACAAAATTAAATTCATTAGGGATGGCTTGAGTAAGGAGTCTTTAGATGATAGATCTTCGACTCTTGAGACGCATCCCAGTGGATATGTTCACATAGACTTTCGCACATTACATACACAATTTCAAAAAGAAAGACAACAGTTAAGTCTTGGGAATCTGACTCAAAAAGACCATGTTTGCCAATTTATAAGAAAATTGGATGAGAAGCTTGTCCCTGACGCATAGACGTTAATCAAGCTGTAAATTCTTGTACATATTATATCTCTTTGTCTTTTCCTAATAATTGTGATTTGTTTTGTTATTTTCTTTTATTTCCTCCGACAGGATCAGATCTTGTTGACTATCACGATCTATTTACTATTTTGCTACTAATCGTCCTTTGGAAGATACTTGTGATATTTTTACTCACCCTTTTCAGGTATTATAAATTCAACTCATCATTGCACTTTTAAAGACATCCAGAGTAAAAAATGGAAGCCACTTCAAGAAGACGAGTTGAAAAATTTGTGTGTTTTGCGGTAGTACTGTTGGTACTAAACCACAATACATAGAAGCAGCACAGGAATTGGGTCGAGTCTTAGCTGCAAGGAATATGCACCTAATATATGGATGAGGTAATCTCGGACTTATGGGGATCGTTTCAAAGGCCGTACAGGAAAAGCAGTCACGTTTTGGGAATCATCCCAAAACCCTTGGCAGAGGCAAATCTTATTGGATCATCAAACGGAGAGGAACTGATCGTGCCAGGTATATCTGAACGACTGGTAGAAATGATTAACCGTGCTGATGCTTTTATTGCTTTGCCAGGTGGCTTGGGCACATTGGAGGAAATTTTTATTGTACTATCTTGGGCGAACCTGAACATACACCAGAAACCAATTGGGTTGTACAACGTTGATGGGTTTTATGATTTTCTTTGTGTGTTTTTCTTGATGATGCTCGAAGAAATGGGTTCGTGTCAAAACCTTTAAAAGAACTCCTATTTACTGCCAGACTGCTGCTCCAAATCTAATTGACCAACTCATAGCCTATGAACCAAAAGTTGACCCTATCATTTCAAAGATAAATTGGTCCGAGGACGATCGTGGTAAGAGGCGTCGAATTAATCTGGATCTTAACCTTTAATTTCCTGTAAAATTTCAGCGAACCAGGTATTATCTTCTAAACTCTTCTTATACTGTTTAAGACATTGGGGAAAATGTCTCATTTAGGTTTGGGGGAGGAAATTAGTTGATTAATATCTTGTTTTTAGTTGTATGTTGTTTTTATTTTTGTCCAAATTTTTCGAAAAATACAAAAAATTTCAAAAATTTCAAAAATTACAAAAAATATTTGTGTTTTTTGTGTTTTGTGTGTTTGACTAAAAAGGTGAAATTGGTGAGAGGTAGTTGAGTAAGGAGTTCCCACTCCTGATACGTATCTCAAACCATTTATTCGGAACAAGTTAATTTTTGTTTCTTTTTTAAATTATTTAATTTGTAAATCTCCTTAACACTGACTAAAATGGATCTTCATATGCTCAGTTGGCAGGTATTATCAACATACATGGAAACATACGGACATAAGCTAAAATTGAAAAGTTTGTAATATTCAGTGCTCTAGTTTAATTGGAGGAAGCATCTTAAAAAGTAATGGAGTAAAAAAAAAAACGTCTGAGATCCGAGTTATTAAGTCTGTAAGGGTGTTTTAACACCTAGTGACCTAAAACCAACTGGTTTGGGAGTCACTGGCCCAAAGCTCGCTACATGATCAAAGATGCTGCAAAAATATATATATCTGAAGTCTGAGTAATTAACTCCGTAGGGGTGCTTAACACCTGGTGCCCTAAAGCCAACTGGTTTGGGAGCCACCGACCTAAAGCTCGCTACATAGATGGAAGGTATGTATATAAATAAAAAATAGAGAAAAATCAAAGAAAAAAAATCAAAAAATCAAAAAAAAAAATTATTCCATTGCTACAACAACAAGGTGTGAAATCTGATAGAACTTTAGGACAAAAATATATACTCTCTTATCAACTGCACTTATGACTGTTGTGGGCAAAAATGAGTTGTTTAATATTTGTTGGCTGTGTATATGAAGAATGTTAAATATAATCGGAGAATTTACTTATTCGGTAATTTAGAAAGAAACAAAACAACTAGTAACTTGGAGTAGAAGTTTCACCTGATTAGTCATTAACTTCTTTATTCTCTTGTCTTTTTGCTTTTGTGTGCATTAGTTTTACTACCTTTTTACTTTTGTAAAATATTTGTGGGTATCATTGCTGTAAACCATCACGAGACTACAACTCGTCCACTAGGGACACCTAGGGTTTAAAGGCTTGTTGCATACGCTAAATGCAACCGTGATCCCTACGAAAGTGGCTTAGTTAAATTTTATTTTCATGTTATTTTATTTAATGTTTTGCTCGATGACTAGCAAAATGTTAGGTTTGGGGGTGTGATGAGTGGTAAATCTATCACCATTTCCCACTCATTTAACCTAATATTTTGTATAGTTACTTGAGTTTTGTGAATATTTTGATGTGTTTTGTGTTATTTTGTAGATAAATAAAGTTTCAGGACATTCTGGAGGTGAATTAGAGCAAAACATGAAAAACTGGACAAAAAGGGCAAAATCATCATTTCAGCGTCGCGACGCTGAAGCCTTGCGCGACGCGACGCCTAGCATGCGCCGGATTTGCGAAAGTACGTCGTGGACACGTGGACCAATCAGAAAATTTGCTAACGTGCGCCGCCTGCTAAAATGCGCCGATCATGCTATCTTGCGCCGTGCCACGTGTCTCTATCTCAACGGACTTGCTAATGTGCGCCGATGCCACGTGTCGAGATCTCACAGTGCCGACAATCGGCCTCCACACATCAGCATGATGTCACCAATGACGTCATGAACAATGCCACGTCATCAGATAAGGATCTGAGCTTCTAGCCGCCTCGCCACGTGTCAAGCCGTCATTGTGCCATGATTTACTGTAGCTGGCGTCGCGACGCTGAACTGTTACAGTGTCGCGACGCTGGACCCTTATCCGCGCCTATAAATAGAGCTCGAAATTTCAGATTTCAGTGTACCTCTCCCTCCCACTTCTTTGATGTAATTAGGGAGTTATTCTCTCTCTAAGTTTCTTTTAATTTAGTTTTGTAATTTTTAATTACGTTTTGTAATAACAATAATTTACTTTCTTTATTTTACAGTTTTTACTATTCACTATGAGGAGGTAACTTCCTTATGCTAGGGTGAAATGTAATTCTTTTACTATTAATATTTAGATTAATCTCCCTTAAAAATAATATATTTACTATTTAAAATTTGACTTAATCAGGATACCGCCAGATTGGTCGGTTGGTAATAAAATTCCTTTTCCGCCTTTATGGCTGGTTTATTTTGGTTCCGTCTTTATTGCTGGTTTATTTTGGTTCCGCCTTTATGGCTGGTTTACTTTGGTTCCGCCTTTATGGCTGGTTATTTTGGTTCCGCCTTTATGGCTGGTTGAACTTAAATTGACTTAATCAGGTTACCGCCTATATGGCTGGTTGGTAATAATCACAAGTTTATATATTATTTTACTGGGAGATATCTAAATAAGTAGTAGTAGAAATAATTCCTTTTACCTTAGCATTTTATTTTATTTTACTTTTAAGCTTTTACTTTACTGCAATTACTTTTCAGCACTGTTACTTTATGGTTTTTACTTTTAAGTTTTTACTAGCCCTAGTTATGTGTCATAACTAAGTTAGTTATCTAGGGTTGTGATGAAATCCAATATCACGTGTTTATAAGGGGTTAGATTATAGTTAGAGTAATATAAAGATTTATTTATTGAGTCTTAATCTTAATGCTATTAATTAACTGGCCATTAATTAAATTGATTAGGTAAACTTAAAATGAACTAGACATAGGGATTTTAAGTTTAAGACCTTAGACTCAATAGCCCACGATCTTCCTTGAGGATAGATAACACTTTTAATAGATTTCCTTACAGGATAGGAATATACCTGTCGGGCAGGGGTAGCCATAATTGGAACTTAATCTTAATGAATCTAGGTAATTTGGTTGACATAGACATATGGTTCAATTGGATTATACTAGGTATTTGTAATTGACCATCGGAAGAGGCTTTTTACATAATTAGTGTTCCAGGTTAATAAATCAATATATTACCCAACTATAAGATAATCACTTCATCTTTAATTAATATTGGAATAAATCACAATCATAGATAGTTTTTAATATTGAATTTTCTTAAAATCTACTTTCGAATAATTTTATTTACTTGTCTTTAAATTTAGAATCGTCGCCATTTCAAATCAATTAAACAACCTGTTAGATACTGGTAATCATTTAGCCCCATAAATTGATAACAAAAGGTTTTAAGTCCTCGTGGGATCGATAATTTTTATACTACTTGAACGATACGTACGCTTGCATTATACGTGTGTGTTTACGCCGGTCAACTACTCGGAGTGGAGGCAAATCTTTTGGGATACCTAAAAGAGGTTCTATCAGTGCGAAAGTTAAGACATCAATACCGCCCCCACTCGACTTACCACCATCAAACATCCTGACAGATGTGGCGACCTACAGAGGCGAGTCTACGTACATTTCTATGGGAGTATCACTTGAGCTTATATGACTCTCTGTCGATTTATCGATTCACTCTACAAATAACAAGTCTGCCTAAAATAGATGCCCTAGAAGATTAAACTACAACCTTACACAAACACAATCCCAATATTCCCTCAGGCCATCTAAAAATCAAAACTCATATTCTAGCCAAGAATAAGTTGAATCTACCCTATGAACAACTTGAAGAACTGAAGAACACAAGGAAGGAAGTGAGGAATACCTTGAAAATGATGAGAGCTCTAACCTTGCAACTTGAGAATAAATTTTATGGTGAGGCAAATAGACCTCATCAAACCTTCTTATAATCTTCATCTCTTTGGTGCCTCATTTTTCCTCCAAATAATGCCTCGATATTAGAGCTAAATTTATTATAATTTAAGTATCCGAGGAACACGAGGCCCATCCGAAGCCTAATAAAGCATACTGTAGACTATGGACAATGTTCAAGGGTGGATTAACTCTAATATATCCACTCGAAGACAGTGGAATCTCAATCGATGATTCACAACTCCTTTGGAAGATTATCGACTATTCTCAGTACTCGAGTCTCATACGACGAGTGATAATATTCCCCAAATTACTATGTACGCTTGAGGTCTGTTCGATATTATTTTCTATAAATATGGGGAAACTCTAGATGACTCAGACGACATCGTATCGAGCAATAAGCATGTGTGTTCTTTCTGGTACTAATTGAGCTCTACTCGATACAAAATGATAATACCGCGAAGAACACTCTATCAGCCCAGACGACATATGCAGGTTTCATCACTTGATCCACTCGACAAATCCATTCCAAGGTATGATATCATTCTTATGCACTAACAAGTTGTCTCTGGCCTTCCTATAAGTCCAGATGAGACACGCGTTCGACTCGACGACTTTGAATTAATGAACTGAGGACCAACAATGAGACCAGTCGACATAGGATCGCAATCAATATCATTTGAAGCAATGTCGCATCACAAATGATTGTACGATTGACACCTCAGCTTATTGTCATCATAATTCATTCATCGAAGTGTCCAGACTACAGGTACTAGTGTTTTCTTTATTTGCCTGCCGTTTTCATTGGTTTTGAATAAAGCAGGCAAAGTCAAATGACATCATTCAAGACTTGGACTTTCATATGGTCCAGATGATATGAAGACTCCACCTGGTGCCTTTTCAGGACCAATGAATTGGATAATCTTCTGGCCTTCATCTGGTCTAATCGACGAGAACATTCCCCAATTGGCTCGTGTCGAGCCCAGTTCAAGACCTGGTCCATCATATGGTCCAGACGACATAAAGATTTCATCTAGTGCCTTTTCAGGACCAGTCGACTAGAGAATCTCTTGGCCTTCATTTGGTCCATTCAACGGGAACATTCCTCAATTGGCTTGTGTAGAGACCAGTTCAAGACCTGGACCTTCATATGGTCAAACGATATGAAGACTCCACCTGGTGCCTTTTCAAAACCAATCGACTGGAGAATCTCATGCCTTCATCTGGTCCAGTCGACGGGAATATTCCCTAATTGGCTCGTGTCCAGCCCAGTTCAAGATATGGATCTTCATCTGGTCCAGAATATATGAAGACTCCACCTAGTGCCTTTTCAGGTTCAGTCGACTAGAGAATCTCTTGGCCTTCATCTAGTCCAGTCGACGGGAACATTGATAAGCGGTAAATATATCAATATTTACCGTCCCTTTTACTTAATATTTTGTATAGTTTCTTGAGTTTTATAAATAATTTGATGTGTTTTGTGTTATTTTGTAGATAAATAAAATATCAGGACTCTCTGGAATCAAATTAGGGCCAAAACATTGAAAAACGGACAAAAAAGGCAAAAATGTAAATTTTCTGCTAAAATGCACCGTTTGCTAAAATGTGCCATTTGCGAAAATACGTCGTCTACTATCATGTGCCGCTAACGTGCGCCGGGCACGTGTCAAAATTAGAGAAGCTTGCTATCATGCGCATATGCTAACAAGTGCATGCCACGTGTCAACTGCACATCAGTCTTGCTAATGTACGCCGGACACGTGTCATCATCCCATGCTACTGACAATACATGTCAATGCTTACGTGCGCGTCGCGACGTGAATAACTTTACACATCACGACGTGAATAACTTTACGCGTCGTGATGCCGAGCCAATAATTATGAGGTCGAACACGTGTCATCATTATGTTGAATGAGTGGCACGTCGCGACGCGAAAGTTACGTTGAGTCGCGACGCACGTGGCAGATTTTTCCCTATAAATAGAAGCTAAAATAAGAAGGAAAATTCATATATTCTTTTGGGGAATTGCTTAAGAATACAAAGAAGATTGTATCTTATTTGTTTATTTACAGCTTTCTGTATTTAATTTTTTATTTTACGTAATAATATTTTCTATATTTTACGTTTCAGTTTTTATTTTTACTGTTCAGTATGAGGAGGTAACTCCCCTCTGCTGGGGTAAAAGGTTAAGCTTTTATTATTAATATTTAGATTAATCTCTCTTAATTATAATATATAAACTATTTAAAACCTGACTTAATGGGATACCGCCTTTATGGTCGGTTGGAATTAATCATAAATCTGACTTAATCAGGATACCGCCTATATGGTCGGTTGGTAATCTCATGCAAAGTTAATATATTATAATAAGGGAGATATCTAAAATAGAAGTAATAAAAGTGAATCCTCTAACCCCCAATATTTTCTTTATTGTTTATTTACCTTTTTAATTTACAAGTTTTACTTTATGTCATTTACTTTATTTAAGCTTTTACTAGTCCTAGATATGTGTTGTAACTAAACCCGTTATCTGAGGTTGTGATGAATTCTAATATCACCGGTTTATAAGGGGTTATTTTGTGTCTTGGGCTTAATAAAAGTTTATTTATTAAGTCTTAAGTTTAATGCTTCTTGTTAACTGGCCATTAATAAGATTGATCTGGTAAACTTAAAATGAACTTGACGAAGTGATTTTAGGTTTCAGCCTTAGACTTAATAGCCCATGATCTCCCTTAAGGATTAGATACCCCTTAATAGATTTCCTTCCATGATAGACATATACCTGTCGGACGGGGGTAGCCACAATTGGAACTTAATCTTAATGAATTCAGGTAACTTGGTTGACATAGACATATGATTAATTGGGTTATTTGGGTATTTTAATCTGATCATCGACATAGGCTTTTGCATAAATTCGTGTTCCAGGTTCATAAACCGATATATTGCACAAACATGAGATAACAACTTCATCTTTAAATGATATTGGAAAAACTCACAAACCTAGATAGTTTAATAATATTGAATTTTCCTTTCATCTATTTTGCACTGTTTTATTTACTTTTTTAAGTTTAAATTCACCATCCAATCAAACAACCAATCTATTAGATACTCGTAAACATTTGACTTCACAAATTAATAGCTTATGTATTAAGTCTTCATAGGATCGATACATTTTATACTACTTGAGCGATACATGCGCTTGTGTTACGTGAGTGATTTCACCGATCAAACATTCCCCAATTGGCTCGTGTCTAGCCCAGTTAAAGACTTGGACCTTCATATGGTCCAGACGACATTAAGACTTCACATGGTGCCTTTTAAGGACCAGTCGACTGGAGAATCTTCTGGCCTTCATTTGTTCCAATCGACGGGAACATTCCCCAATTGGCTTATGTCGAGCCCAATTCAATACATCGACCTTTATCTGGTCCAGACGACATGAAGACTCTACCTGGTGCCTTTTCAAGACCAGTCGACTGGAGAATCTTCTGGCCCACTTCAAGACCTGGACCATCATTTGGTCCAGACGACATGAAGACTCCACCTAGCACGTTTTCAGAACCAGTCGACTGGAGTACATTCTGGTCTTCAATTGGTACATTCCCCCATTGGATCACGTGATCATTCAATCTCGGGTCAGATGAGTTTCAGTCATGGACCAAATAACAATACCAAAGTTGAGGCGACTCGACAGCTCACATTCAGGCCCTTGAAGAATCACTTCAAGGTCTATGCCTTCTACAACAAGTGGTGTTGACTGGATGAGGTCCTTTATTTTTGTCCCAGCCCAGTCGACATGATGAATCCCCAAGACTTATCAACATCTAGTCGACTTATCCACATTCCCCAATCGACACGAGCCAATTGGGGAATGCTCATGTGCGTTTGTGTTACGTGAGTGATTTCACTGATCAAACATTCCCCAATTGGCTCATGTTGAGCCCAGTTAAAGACCTGGACCTTCATCTGGTCCAGACGACATGAAGACTCCATCTGGTACCTTTTCACGACCAGTCGACTGGAGAATCTTCTGGCCTTCATCTCGTTCAGTCGACGGGAGTATTCCCCAATTGGCTCGTGTCGAGCCCAATTTAATACATCGACCTTCATCTGGTCCAGACGACATGAAGACTCCACTTGGTGCTTTTTCAGGACCAGTCGACTGGAGAATCTTCTGGCCCACTTCAAGACCTGGACCATCATTTGGTCCAGACGACATGAAGACTCCACCTAGCACGTTTTCAGAACCAATCGATCGGAGTACATCATGGTCTTCAATTGGTCCATTCTCCCATTGGATCATGTGATCATCCTATCTCGGGTCGGATGAGTTTTAGTCATGAACCAAATAACAATACAAAAGTTGATCCGACTCGACAGCTCACATAGAGGATTTGGTTGATAATGAAATGAAGAAAATAATGAAATGAAGTCTCTATTTATAAGCATGAGATTCATTGTGCAAATAATGAATTTTAATTTTCTATTATTTTATTTTTATACATGTGGGACCCACTGATATAATTAATATATTTTTTAATATATTAATTAAATGCACCTTTCGGTGCTTTGACTTTAAGCACCGAAAGGTGCTTAACAGTTAGTTCAATGAATTTTTTTAGGATTCAATTTAGGCCTAAAATCTGTAATGAGACTGCTCACAATGTTTGTCATAAGATTGTTATCGGTTTATGGATGAGATATTTTCCTCTTATTATTTCTGGTAATCTGTGACTTATTAATTGAAATGAAATATTTTCCTTTTGAAAAAAAAATGTTGGTATTGTATAATCTGAAAGAGTGATGATACTCTCACCAACAAATTTACAAACAAATTTACAAACCTCTCACTGTATATCACTATAGCTACAGTGAGAGGTTTGTAAATTTGTTGATGAGAGTATCATTTTTGAATCTGAAATGTTATCAGTTTCGGTATTCATACCAAACAAACAAGACAAATTGGATATATACAAACTTTGCTTGGAGAAAAATCCACGGCACCATCTACTTTTTTCTTCCTATTTTTTTTTTGGCTTGGTTGCTCTTCTTGGAGTTTCGTCTTCACTATCATAAGAAGCACCGCAACTATTAATTGATCTTGTTTTAACATTCTACACGTAAAACCCATGGCCGAGCCACATACAAGAAAGAGGCAATTGCTCCCACTTTATCTAAAATTTATTAAAATATATGGTATAAATTATTAAAAATATCGATATATTAATAAGATCATTTTATTTTATCTCATTAAAATGAAAAGTATACACATAAACGGTCCTAAGATTTTGGGGCCCCTAAATGAATTTATAATTTATGTCGCCCTTTACTGATAAAAATGAGATACTTTTGGATATTTTTAGTTCAATTAGTATTAATTTTCTTAAATTTGTGACCTCTAATTTTAGTCCAAATTTGGAAGACTCAACCGTCCGCCTGTATCGGCTATCCCCAAAGCCACTCCTGAGTATCTATCACCTTTTGTAAAAATAAAATTTTATCATCACTGAATTAATATTGCGGCCACTATCGTTTATTACAAAACCGGCTTTGAGCAAGTTGAAGGAGAACTTATATCAACAGTTGCACTCCTCATCCATGCAAAAATGTGCACCTAATTTGATTACTTATACAGAACCAGAAACAGTGCAATGAGTTACATGCCGACATGTCGGCCATAAGTCATTGTCATTACAGAACGTAAGCATGACATTATAAAACCTCTTTTTGTCCGCAGTGATGGATGTCGTTTTAAGACATTGATTGATTGATGCACTTGGTGCGCATTTGATTATTGATTCATGGACCTTGTCTTCATCTATGTAACGAATAATGGATTTGAACCCATGATATAGATAGATTCAAGGCCCAATTATGTATCGGATTAGGCCCAAAAAGGATAGTTGATAAAACATTTAAAGCCAATTTGTCAGAAGTGGGATTTGAACCCACGTCCTCTTTCGAGGACCAGAACTTGAGTCTGGCGCCTTAGACCACTCGGCCATCCTGACTTTTTGCAAGAAAAGTCCTGAAATATATTAATATTAGATAATATCCCATTGTGGGAAAACCTTGATTACCGTTTTAGGATTGTGTGCAAAAGCGTGGTTACCGTTAGGGGATATGCTAATGTCATCATTGAGTTATTTATTAGGTGCTGAGAAGGTGTTTGATCAATTGTCTAAATAAGTTACAACACTTCCAACGATAACCTTTCCTGAATCTTTCATTCATTGGCATCAAGTAATTGAACGAATTTCTTTGTAAATATACCCGGAACAAGCGAACACTAGTATTATAATGTACTTATGTTCACTTTGATAATCCAGACCAAAAGGTTTATATGTAGCAAATTAAAATAATACAGATAAGATAGCAAGCTAAATATCTGTTTTAGGTTCATCAACAATTGTTGTATTGTAGTCTGAATAAAATATAATAAGCTGATTGTGACTAATTGTGGGAAGGGCGGGCTAGTGATTCTCTAAAACAATTGTTGGATATTAGATGGTAAGAGAATTCCTTCTTCTTCTTCTTTTTTTTAATTTTTTTTATTTTATTATTAGTTTGTGTGTGTATATACATATTAACAATGTACTGGGTCTATTTTCATGAATAAATCTTATCCTATTAGTGGTTTTAAAATTATAAAGGTCACTTTCTATAGATTTTATGGAGATGAGAAAGAGGAGCACCAAGCATTGGCAGTATGGACACAGATGCTGCTAGGGATGACATTTCAACTATAGAGGAATCTAGAAATGTCATTCAGAATTCTGAACCATTTTAGAGAATATTTTCTTCTCTTTTACACTTTTGTGCTATATTAAGGTAGTCCTGTCCAAAAAAAAAAAAAAGTAGAGATATTATCAGAATATCCTCGAATGGTGTGATTTATTGGTGAATCATTAGATACTGAATTCGAATACAGAAATGTGTTTTTGTAAAAACCTAAGACAGTCTCGGATTGAGTGATTTAACGGCGAGATTTACACCGAAAAAATATTATCAGAATATTGTTTTATCCATGACAAAATTTACCCATCATGGTTTGCATATTTTTTAGGCTACATAAGATGGTGCGACTTGGATGCAGTCACATTCCAGATTGGGCTTTCCCACCGTACAATATTTGGGCGTTTTATTAAGACATGCCGATGGTTATAAATTGCACATATATAACTGGGAAAATTATTTTCCTATCTTGATTAATGAAGGGATAATTTGGGTGCATTCCTACATATTTGCTCTCTTGGACTGCATAAAGTAACACCCCAACATAAGGAGACTTGGCTTTCTCGAGAAACAAATTCGTGCTGGGACGCTCAAAACAGCATGTAATCATAATGAATATTTATTTATATAAGATACTTGTTTCTGATTGTATTTATTTTTTGCAATTCATAGTTCTAAAAAAAGAATCCAATAAAGTAATTTTATTAATAAAATGTGAAATCCTGTTTAAATAAGAAAAGAGATTTCAATCCACTTATTTTTATTCTTAAATTACTTTGTTAATGAAATCCTTTCAAAAATGAACTTTTGAATATCAACATATTTTAATACTAATCATATACCTCTAAATTTTAAAATATTTTTTAAAATGCTGATCGAATAAAGATTTCATTTTATTTAAAAAAAAAAAATCATAGTTGAATAACCATAAATTTTAAAATACAAAATAATACACCCAGGAATTCATGAATTATAAGAAAATCTTAACATAATCAACTAAAATCTTAATTGCGAAATTATGAGTTCAAAATTGAATAAAAGCAAAAAAAAAAAAAAAAAGAAATGTAGCCGAGGGTTGGGGATGCTCCAAAAATTGGAAAGTTGAGGGCACCCTATATTCGGCGAATTAATCTGCGAAGGCATGTTTAAATTGTTAGAGAGGTCTCATTTTCAGAGTTCTCACCTCCCTGCTGGGACCTTCGCTTGTAAAAAATGCAATAAGTTATGGAAAATATTGCTCTGTACAGATAATCGTATCCGTAAATGAACCGAACATATTACTCTTTCGTATTATCTTCACCGCATGAGCATTTCAAATGAATAGAACCCTAGAAACTCTGCCGATTTCTCAGCGTTAGGGTTTGTATAATTTAGTCATTATATAGAGACGGTTGCAAATAGTGGTGTCCTGCACCGTTGGATTCTAATCCTATACCTGGGCCTCTATCATAGGCCCAAAAGCCCAACACTTTTTTTGACCAGAAAAGCCCAAAACTTCAATCAAATAAATAATTCGCTCTTTGACTTTAGAGTTGCCGGGGTGGTGAAAAAAGGAATAAAAATTTATAAGCTTGTCTTCAAAACTAGGCGGTTGTCGGAGACTTATTTATTTTTATTACTAATTTTGAGGTAAGATACTTTTACTTGTATTTAATTTATTTTTATTTTATTATTTTTGTTTTCTTGTGTTTCAGGTTCTCAGACACTACATGAGAAGAACCAGAAGCCTTGAAATCTGTCTGCTTGACCCAGAAATTGAAATAACCATCAGACAGTTGAGAATGGAAAGACAAGAAGGCTAAGAAGCACTGATCAATATGAACATTCAGGAACCTGATGTAGGAAACGCTTTCCTCGCACAGATGAAGCGATTATGCACACGGATCGACCTTGAAAATTTTTTATGTCTTCCCTTCCTTAAAGCCGAATGGAACTGGCACTTATACTGAAGTTTTGCTTCTGTTTCGAAAAAGATCTCAGCCCCGGAATGCGCGTGAAACAGTCCCCGAAAAGCCCCCGAACTGCAGTGAATTATTGGACTATTTTACACACGTTACACACACGAACCGCACCCAAACCAACCCCTGATTTGCGTGACCTGCTGTAGCGTTTTAGGTCTGATTTTTTTTTTAATAAAAAACAATCCTAACTCAGCCCCAAAAAGTCCCCAAGGTGTTTCCCAAAACCCGAATTAAAACAAATCAAAACCGAGCCCCGATTGTAACAAGTGAAGTGCGGCAATGAGGTATTATTGTTCCTCAATGCCGTGACTTACAAGAATGAATGAGAAGATGATTTGTTCAACGCCACAAGATCTTCCGATCTATAATTCGTTACCAACGGAAAGTAGTGTGGGCTACACACACAAACAAATCCCTAAACGTTTTAGAGATTAAATCACACACTAATAATATTTTTCTTATTCTTGTTCTTCAAAATTATTTCTCAACTTTTGAGAGAATTAAGAAGAAGAAGAAGGTGGTTAGGGTTTGGAATGAGAGCCCTACTCAAAAGAAAATCAAGTTTTCCTTTTATACTTAGGTCAATTTTGTTTCACTCAAACAAAACAACCAATCCCCCCTCAGGTAGAATTCGGCCAAGGCTAGGATTTTGGATTAAATTTTGTTTCCAAAATAAACAAATCATATTCCTTATACACCAAGGAATTCGGCCAAGACTAGGAGTTTTTATTAAATTTGGTTTCCAAAATAAACAAATCTTATTCCTTATACATCAAGGAATTCAGTCATGCCCTTTATTTCTTCATTACCAGGGACATCCCCCATAGACTCATGTCGAGTCAAGTTATATACATGGACTACACATGTCGTATGACTTATATCCAGAACCTTCATCTGGTTCAGTCGACCGAGGACATCCCCCATAGACTCATGTCGAGTCAAGTTATACACATGGACTACACATGTCGTGTGACTTATATCCAGAACCTTCATCTGGTTCAGTCGACAGGGGACATCCCCCATAGACTCTTGTCGAGTCAAGTTATACACATGGACTACACATGTCGTATGACTTATATCCAGAACCTTCATCTGGTTCAGTCGACCGGGGACATCCCCCATAGACTCATGTCGAGTCAAGTTATACACATGGACTACACATGTCGTGTGACTTATATCCAGAACCTTCATCTGGTTCAGTCGACCGGGGACATCCCCCATAGACTCATGTCGAGTCGAGTTATACACATAGACTACACATGTCGTATGACATATGTCTTCCAGTCCAGTCGACCAAGGACATCCTCCAGGGACTCATATCAAGTCAACTTGTAGACATGAAATACACACGTCGTGTGACTTATATTCTGACCTTCATCTAGTCCAATCGATTGGGTACTTTCCCAATGGCTCTTGTAGAGTCAAGTTGATAACTTGACATTCGTTTGGCCCAATCAATAGGCAGCATCAATGCTCGAGTACACCTACATAATATGGCCTCGTCCCAGGCGACACATGCGTCAAGTACTCTCCAAGCCAAAGACTCATTGACTTAGAGAGTAGAGGACAAACTGTACGGGCCAAATTTGGTCCATGGGCAACTTCATCCATTTGCTTCAGGCCCAATACTGAGCGCACTACAGACTCGCCAACATAAGACCCAGGCCCAAGCTTCTACCTCAAAAGGAAACCCTAAAGTTTGAAGTATATAGAGGCCCAGAGATTCACAAGCCCAGGCCCAATGAAATACTACGTGCCCAAACCATAATCGGGGCTCACCCCACGACAGTCCACATAATGCCCAGGCTCATAAACACCTTTCATAACCCATCTGTTCCAACCTACAGCGGGCAAAACGCAGTAATTGCACCTCATAAAGTCGACCGTTATCATGACCCAACGGACGAGCAATCAAATGGCAGTAAAGGCGCAAGTTACTAAGGCATGTATATATAAAGAAACGAGGCTCCATGAGGAGGGGACATGGGATGGCTAGCTCTCCTACTCACAGCTTTGGGATATCCTCAAGCTCACCACTCCTCCAACCTCCCGCCCTCACGGCATCCAACGGAGTTCAAGGTAGCATCTAACATTGACCTCTCATCTACTACTTCCTTTGTTCATTTACTGACTTGGGCGTCGGAGTGCCTACGGCACCCACCACACCAGTGGGTAGACCTTCTCCGTTCACCCTATTCTCTTTGTTTTGCAGGATCGCCAGTGCCCCTCACGAAATCTCGATTGTAGGCCTCGGGCGAAAACCATCGTCTACAGCCTTATTAAATTATATCATATATATAATTCAATATTTTATATTTAATAATTATCATATAATTATTAATACCATACATTAACTTTTAATGTATAGTTTCAAGTGTGACATAATTAATATTATTAATCATATTAATAATATTTATTCTTTTGTGAGTATATAATTAGACTATCCAATTATATTAAATCCGCTATAGTAAATCGAGCTAGCACGGGGACCAAATGGACCCACGGTTCCGAGCTCCAATAATCTCGAAATATTAATTAAGCTCTTAATTAGATATTCCGAATTATTAACACCGTGTTATTCCACTAAAAACCCGAAGTTGCACTCTCGTTGCCACATATGAAATATTAAGTCGAACTAAGTCGTTGTCCATCGATTAGTCATTACATACGAATTGATCCTTCACGAGTATCTTGTAATTAGAGCTGGGGTATAATGGACATTATACCCCTCTAATTATTTTACCTTAAGTACCATTGATTCTCTAATGAACGATTTATTCATAACTATTATGAATTTAATCTTTCTGTTCGTAATAGAAAGACTTGAGCGCTCAAATCGTTCAAGTACCGAATCAACCCTTAAGAAAGATACTCATCTACTTCTTGCAAGAAGGAGTGAACTTCATGTCTATGTAAAACATTCCCAGCTATAAAAGAAACTGTGCCCCCAAAGTACGTAGCTATTGGTCGGGACTGCTACACCAACCTCACCTTTGTAAATCAAAGAACACAGCCTGCTATGCAGGAGTTCGTAGTACACTCAGGATTAAGATCAATCCATATTATGACCATCAAGTAGATTGAAATGACTTTCTTTGCTTAACAAATATTATAAGAATGTCATTTATATCCGGGTCCAGTCCTATATGATCGCATCATACAAGGTGCATGATGAGCGGAAAATATATCAATATTTACCGCTCATTTTACTTAATATTTTGTTTAGTTTCTCAGGTTTGATAAACGTTTTGATATGTTTTAGTTTATTTTGCAGATAAAATAATATCGGGACTCAATGAAATCATTTAGGACGAAATGTGGATCAAATAAGGGCAATTATTGGACTTGATATATATAATTTGGAGATTGGAAACTTGAAAGGGCGTTTTGACGAAGTGCAGTTTTGGAAATTCCAGTTTTGCGCATCTGTCGTATTTTGGGCATAACGTTTTACTCAGATATCGGATTAAGCTGATTCAAGTGCTAGATTAAAGAAGACTCAAAGTTCTACAACTTGGAAAGAGAAAATATTTTCGAATTCTGATGATTTCTGACCGAAATTGATGAACCATCCAGAAGTGTGTGGAGTGTAATTATTAAAAGTCATTATCAATCATTTTCAAAGCAAAAATATTAATTAATAATTAATAAAAATTATCAAATCAACACCAAACAAGATAAGCAATTAGTGGAGCATTATGAATTTGGTGGAGTAATTAGTGGAGAAATTAATAATGGATTTGGTGGAGAATTTGATGGATGATTTGATGGTGGCAAAATTTTGCCTATAAATACCAAGCCATTTCATTTGTAAAATTCATACTTTCTTCTTTGAAATTCTTAATGAATAAATAAGAATATTGTATCTAGTTTGTTTATTTTAGTTTTCAGTAAATAATTTTCAGTTTCGCACTTTCTTTTCTTTACTTTTCAGTTTTTACTTTCCGCAATTACTTTTACGCACAACACTTTTCTTTTCTTTACTTTTCAGTTTTTATTTTCAAGCAATGAGGAGGTAATTCCCCTTGCTGGGGTGAAAGGTAAAGCTTTTCTTATTACTATTTAGATTAATCTCCCTTAATTATAATATATAAACTAGTTAAAACCTGACTTAACGAGGATACCGCCATATTGGTCGGTTGGTAATTATTTTAAATTGGTTTTAACCTGACTAAACTGGATACCGCCTGATTGGTTGGTTGGTAATTAATTATTAATTTGACTTAATCTGGATACCGCCTATATGGCTGGTTGGTAATTATCATGCAAAGTTAATATATTATATTAAGGGAGATATCTAAAATAGTAGTAATAAAAGTTGATCCTCTAACCCGAGCATTTTCTTTTATTGTACTTTTACTTTATTTAATTTCAGCAATTTATTTTTCAGCAATTTACTTTCAGTAATTTATTTTATTTTTTTACTTTTTACTTTTACTTTTTACTTTTACTTTTACTTTTAACTTATTTACTTTCAGCAATTTACTTAATGTCTTTTATTTTATTTAAGTTTTTACCACCTGTAAATATGTGTCGTAACTAAGCCAGTTATCTGGGGTTTGTGATGAAATCCAATATCACCGGTTTATAAGGGGTTAAATTATAGTTTGGGTAATATAAGGTATTTATTGAGTCTTAATCTTAATGTTTTTTCATTAAGGCCATTAATAAAATTGAACTGGTAAACTTAAAATGAACTTGGAAAATTGGGTTTTAGGTTTAAGACCTTAGACTCAATAGCCCACGATCTTCCTTGAGGATAGATAACCCTTTAATAGATTTCCTTACAGGATAGGAATATACCTGTCGGGCGGGGGTAGCCATAATTGGGACTTAAACTTAATGAATCCAGATAATTTGGTTGACATAGACATATGGTTCAATTGGGTTAAACTGGGTATTTGTGTCTGACCATCGACAGAGGCTTACACATAATTTAGTGTTCCAGGTTAATAAATCAATATATTACCCAACTATAAGATAACCACTTCATCTTTAAATGATATTGGAAGAAATCACAACCCTAGATAGTTTTTAATATTGAATTTTCTTAAAACCTATTTTCGACAATTTTATTTACTTGCTTTTAAATTTAGAATCGTCACCAGTTCAAATCAATCAATCAACCTGTTAGATACTAGTAATCATTTGACCTTATAAATTTAATTGATTAGATATTAAGTCCTCGTGGGATCGATATTTTTATACTACTTGAACGATACGTGCGCTTGCGTTATACGTGTGTGTCTACGCCGGTCATGTTTTTGGCGCCGTTGCCGGGGACTTATTTATCTTTTACTATTAGTTTAGGGGTTAGATACGTTACTTGTATCTATTTTCTTTTTACTTATTGTTTTTGTTCTCTTGTGTTTCAGGTTCTCAGAAACTTCATGAGACGAACCAAAGCTTTGAACTTCGACCGCTTGACCCAGAAATTGAAAGAACCATCAGACATTGAGAAAGGAAAGGCGAGAAGGCCAAGAAGCTTTAGTCAACATGGAACCTGAACCTTTGGACGTTGCACCACCAATTCCCATTCGAGACAGAACCATTCCGGTGGTTGACAACTCATTTCCTGTATTGTACTTCCTCATTACCAGCAAATGCGTGTGACATCAAAACATGCATTCAGATGATTCAGCAGTCAGTTCAATTCGGGGGGAATGCAACTGAAGATCCTAATGCCCACATCAGTAACTTCCTGGAAGTTTGCGGTACTTTTAATACAACAGAACGAGAAGCGAAGAAGCAATGAGACTGCGAGTTTTTCCATACTCCTTGAAGGACAGAGCTAAAGCTTGGCTACATTCACTACCAGCAGGTTCCATCACAACTTGGAACACTTTAGCCACCAAATTTCTTGCAAAGTACTTTCCACCAGCCAGAACCGGAAAGCTGAGGAATGACATCACATCCTTTGTACAACAAGATTCAGAATCCCTCTGCGAAGCTTGGGAAAGGTACAAAGATTTTCTCCGGAAATGTCCTCACCATGAGATTCCAAAATGGCTTCAAGTCCAAACATTCTATAATGGACTTTCTGGTCTGGAATAATGAGAACCACAATCGATGCTGCTGCTGGAGGAGCCTTGATGGCAAAAGGAGAAGATCAAGCCTGGGACTAATCGAAGAAATGGCCAACAAAAATTCCTTGTGGCCAACAGAAAGGAGCATGATCCAAAGAATTGCAGAATTTATGAAGTTGGAGCAAACACAGCAGTGAATACCAGGCTGGATCAGATATGCAAATGTCTAGAAAGACTTAGACGCAAGTTGTGAAATCGCTGGTCCACAAGTTCACCATATGGAGGAGCACCAGAACCAAAACAACATGAAGAAACGGTGAATTATGTCACAATTTCAACAGACAATGGAACAATCCATATTCCAACACCTACAATCCAGGGTGGAGGAATCATCCCAATTTATCATGGAGCAACAATTCAGGCCAACAGCAGAACTATCCACCACCTGAATTCCAACAACAGAACAAAAGCCAGGAGCAGGCAAATGAACCAGGAATAACAGAAGTGTTGACCCACTTGAAAAAGATAGAAGCAAAACACGACTCTCAAGCAGCAAGATATGATGCTATGTTTCAATCCCAATCAGCATTAATTCAAAGTCAATCTGCTTTATTAAAGCACTGGAGAATCAAATGGGACAACTGGCAAATGCTCAGAGTTACAGACCGCCAGGTACCCTTCCCCAACAACACAGAGCCAAATCCAAGAAACATGGGGAAGGAGCAATGTCATGCCATCATGTTAAAAAGCGGTACTGAAATCAACAAAGATTGGAGTCAAAACAACTGCTGAGGAAGTTCCAAAAGAAACAAAGCAACAGATGGAGGAAAAAGAAGCAAAGGAAAAAGAACAGATCACTCCACCTCCACCTTTTCCTCAACGTCTTCAGAAGAAGAACAAATTGGACAAGCAATTTTCTCGGTTCCTGGAAATCTTCAAAAGCTGCATATCAACATTCCATTTGCAGAAGCGTTGGAACAAATGCCCACCTATGCCAAATTCATGAAAGATATTCTTTCACGAAAACGGAGATTGGGAGATTACGAGACAGTAGCATTAACAGAAGAATGCAGCGCTATCATTCAGAGGAAACTTCCCCCGAAGTTGAAAGATCCTGGCAGTTTCACTGTTCCTTGCGTCATAGGAGAACATAACTTTGGTAAGGCTTTATGTGATTTAGGTGCTAGTGTTAACTTGATGCCTTTTCTATTTTCAGGAAATTACAGATTGGAGAAACAATGCCAACTTCAGTCTCACTGCAACTTGCTGATAGAACGCTCGTATTTCCAAGAGGCGTAGTTGAGGATGTGCTGGTCAAGGTTGACAAATTCATTTTCCCAGCAGATTTTATTGTCCTTGATATGGAGGAAGACGCAGACGTGCCAATCATCCTCAGGAGACCATTCTTGGCTACAGGTCGAACCATTATTGATGTACAAAAAGGAGAATTAACCATGAGGGTACAGGACCAAGAAGTAACATTCAATGTTTTCAAGGCCATGAATTTCCCAGATGATGAAAAGAATGAGGAATGTTTCAAACTCGATGTGATACACAGTACCATTCAGAACTCTGATGAAAGACAAAGTTCTACTGACAAACTTAAAACATGTCAATTGCCTGTGGAGCCTAAAGATAAAGCATCTTTTGCACTGAAAGAGCCAATTCTTGCTCTACAAGCAACAGAAGAGAAAAAGTTCCACCAACTCAACGAATTGGAGGAATTTCACAATCAGCCTTTTGAAGATGCCAAATTGTACAAAGAAAAGGGCAAGAAAAGACATGATGAGAAGTTAGTGCGCATACAACTGGAACCAGGGCAGAAGGTACTGTTAAACAAATCAAGGGTGAAATTCTTCCCATGGAAGCCAAAATCACGGTGGTCAGGTCCATTTGTGATCACCAAAGTTTTACCAAATAGAGCCGTTGAGATACATGATCCTGACGCTAACAAAACTTTCAAGGTTAAAAACAAGCGTGTCAAGCACTACTGGGGAGAATCATTTGAGCGACAAAAAGAAAGTGTTACACTTTCAGATCTAGCTTAACGTTCGAGAAGTCAAGTCTGGCTGACGACTTTAAACTTAGCGCTAGCAGGGAGGCAACCCATGCAATTTGTATATATATTGTGATTTGGTGTGATTTAATTTTGTGTGTTTAATTTTTGCAGGTTTAGTCATTTCAAGATGGAAGAAGCTCTCGCAAATCTTCACAAGCAATTTCCTTCTCTCCTCAAAATCTCTGATGAAAGTATACAAAGCTCGCTTGGAACGGATGAGGTTACTGACAATCCATGGTATTCCTAATGATATTCGTTGGGTAATTGAAGCACGAGTCCGATTGGCAGGTGAGTCTTCTGACTCTTTTATTTCACATCTGCCTGGTTTTGGAAGAAGCACCTATGCAAAGAAACGTAGAGCTAACAAATGGGTGTTTGTTTCAAATGTGCACGATTTAATTGCAACACTCGTTGTCGTTCTTTAGGAATGGTGTCTGATAATCGCGAAGAAAAAATTAAATTCATTAGGGATGGCTTGAGTAAGGAGTCTTTAGATGATATATCTTTAACTCTTGAGACGCATCCCAGTGGATATGTTCACATAGCCATTCGCAAATTACATACACAATTCCAAAAAGAAAGACAACAGTTAAGTCTCGGGAATCTGACTCAAAAAGACCCTGTTTGCCAATTTATAAGAAAATTGGATGGGAAGCTTGTCCCTGACGCATAGACGTCAATCAAGCCGTTACTTTTCTTGTAAATATTATATCTCTTTGTCTTTTCTTAATAATTGTGATTTGTTTTGTTGTTTTCTTTAATTTTCTCCGACAGGATCCAGACCTTTTTGACTATCACGATATTATTTCGCTACTAATCGTCCTCTGGAAGATACTTGTGCTATTTTTACTCACCCTTTTCAGGTACTATAAATTCAGCCCGTCATTGCACTTTTGAAGGCATCCAGAGTTGAAAAAGAAATACAAAAAAAAATGGAAGCCACTTCAAGAAGACGAGTTGAAAACATCTGTGTGTTTTTTGCGGTTGTAGTGTTGGTACTAACCACAATACATAGAAGCAGCACAAGAATTGGGTCGAGTCTTAGCTGCAAGGAATATGCACTTAATATATGGCGGAGGAAATCTTGGACTTATGGGGATCGTTTCAAAGGCTGTACAGGAAGGAGGCAGTCATGTTTTGGGAATCATCCCAAAACCCTTGGCAGAGGCAAATCTTATTGGATCATCAAACGGAGAGGAACTGATCGTGCCAGGTATGTCTGAACGACTGGTAGAAATGATTAACCGTGCTGATGCTTTTATTGCTTTGCCAGGTGGCTTGGGCACATTGGAGGAAATTTTTATAGTTCTATCTTGGGCGAACCTGAACATACACCAGAAACCGCTTGGACTGCTTAACGTTGATGGATTTTATGATTTTCTTTGTGTGTTCTTGATGATGCTCGGAGAAATGGGTTCGTGTCAAAACCTATGAAAGAACTCCTCTTCACTGCCAGAACTGCTCCGATCTAATAGACCAACTCATAGCTATGAACCACAAGTTGACCCTATCCTTTCAAAGATAAATTGGTTTGAGGACGATCGTGGTAAGAGGCGTAGGATTAATCTGGATCTTAACCTTTAATTTCCTGTAGATTTCAGCTAACCAGGTACGACCTTCTTAACTCTCTTTTACTGTTTAAGACATTGGGGACAATGTCTCATTTAGGTTTGGGGGAGGGAATTAGTTGATCAGTACCTTGTTTTTTAGTTTGTGTGTTGTTTTATTTTTAGTCCAAAATTTTTCGAAAAAATACAAAAAAATTGGAAAATTTTCAAAAATTACAAAATATTTTGTGTTTTGTGTTTATTTTGACTAAAAAGGTGAAATTGGTAAGAGATAGCTGAGTAAGGAGTTTCCACTCCTGAGACATCTCAAACCTATTTCGAAACAAGTTAATTTTTGTTTATTTCATTTTGAATTATTTAATTTGTGAATTCTCCTTAAAACTGACTAAAATGAATCTTCATATGCTTAGTTAGCAGATATATCAACATACATAGTAACATACGGACATGAGCTAAATTGAAAAGTTTGTAATATTCAGTGCTCTAGTTTAATTGGAGAAAGCATCTCAAAAAAAAAGTGATGGAGTAAAAAAAAAAAAAAAAAAACGTCTGAGATCCGAGTTATTAAGTCTGTAAGGGTGTTTTAACACCTAGTGCCCTAAAACCAACTGGTTTGGGAGTCACTGGCCCAAAGCTCGTTACATGGATCAAAGATGCTGCAAAAATATATATATCTGAAGTCTGAGTAATTAAGTCCGTATGGGTGTCTTAACACCTGGTGCCCTAAAGCCAACTGGTTTGGGAGCCACCGACCAAAACTCGCTACATAGAAGAGGATATTGTATATAAATAAAAAAAAATCAAAGAAAAAATCAGAAAATGAGAAAAAAAAAAATTATTCCATTGCTCCAAAAAATGTGAAATCTGATAGAACTTTAGGACAAAATATTACTCTCTTATCAACTGCACTTATGACTGTTGTGGGCAAAAATAAGTTGATTAATATTTTGTTGGCTGTGTGTGGAGAATGGAGAATGGTAAAAATCGGAGAATTTACTTATTCGGTAATTTAGAATGAAACAAAACAACTAGTAACTTGGAGTAAAAGTTTCACCTGATTAGTCACTAACATCTTTATTCTCTTTTCGCTTGTCTTTTTGCTTTTGTGTGCATTAGTTTTACTAACTTTTTACTTTTGTAAAACGTTTGTGGGTATCGTTGCTGTAAACCCTCACGAGACTACAACTCGTCCACTAGGGACACCTAGGGGTTTAAAGGCTTGTTGCATATGCTAAATGCAACCGTGATCCCTACGAAAGTGGCTTAGTTTAATTTTAATTTTTATTTGTTGTTTTGCTCGAGGACTAGCAAAATGTTAGGTTTGGGGGTGTGATGAGCGGAAAATATATCAATATTTACCGCTCCTTTACTTAATATTTTGTTTAGTTTCTCGGGTTTGATGAACGTTTTGATATGTTTTAGTTTATTTTGCAGATAAAATAATATCGGGACTCAATGAAATCATTTAGGAAGAATGTGGATCAAATAAGGGCAATTATTGGACTTGATATATTAATTTTGGAGATTGGAAACTTGAAAGGGCGTTTTGACGAAGTGCAGTTTTGGAAATTCCAATTTTGGCATCTGTCGTATTTTGGGCATAACGTTTTACTCAGATATCGGATTGAGCTGATTCAAGTTGCCAGATTAAAGAAGACTCAAAGATCTACAACTTGGAAAGATAAAATATTTTCGAATTCTGATGATTTCATGACCGAAATGATGAACCATCCAGAAGTGTGTGGAGTGTAATTATTAAAAGTCATTATCAATCATTTTCAAAGCAAAATATTAATTAATTAATAATAATAAAAATTATCAAATCAACACCAAACAAGATAAGCAATTAGTGGAGCAATTATGGATTTGGTGGAGTAATTAGTGGAGAAATTAATAATGGATTTGGTGGAGAATTTGATGGATGATTTGATGGTGGCAAAATTTTGCCTATAAATACCAAGCCATTTCATTTGTAAAATTCATACTTTCTTCTTTGAAATTATTAATGAATAAATAAGAAGATTGTATCTAGTTGTTTATTTTAGTTTTCAGTAATTAATTTTCAGTTTCGCACTTTCTTTCTTTACTTTTCAGTTTTTACTTTCCGCAATTTACTTTTACGCACAAACACTTTCTTTTCTTTACTTTTTCAGTTTTTATTTTCAAGCAATGAGGAGGTAATTCCCCCTTGCTGGGGTGAAAGGTAAAGCTTTTCTTTTCTTACTATTTAGATTAATCCCTTAATTATAATATATAAACTAGTAAAACCTGACTTAATGAGGATACCGCCATTGGTCGGTTGGTAATTATTTAATTGGGTTTAACCTGACTAAACTGGATACCGCCTGATGAATGGTTTGTTGGTAATTAATTATTAATTTGACTTAATCTGGATACTGCCTATATGGCAGGTTGGTAATTATCATGCAAAGTTAATATTATATTAAGGGAGATATCTAAAATAGTAGTAATAAAAGTTGATCCTCTAACCCAGCATTTTCTTTTATTGTACTTTTACTTTATTTAATTTCAGCAATTTATTTTTAGCAATTTTTTTTTCAGTAATTTACTTTTTTTTTTTTTTACTTTTTACTTTTTACTTTTTACTTTTAACTTTATTTACTTTCCAGCAATTTACTTAATGTCTTTTATTTTATTTAAGTTTTTACCACCTGTAAATATGTGTCGTAACTAAGCCAGTTATCTGGGGTTGTGATGAAATCCAATATCACCGGTTTATAAGGGTTAAATTATAGTTTGGGTAATATAAAAGTTTTATTTATTGAGTCTTAATCTTAATGCTTTTTCATTAACTGGCCATTAATAAAATTGAACTGGGTAAACTTAAAAATGAACTTGGAAAAGGGATTTTAGGTTTAAGATCTTAGACTCAATAGCCCACGATCTTCCTTGAGGATAGATAACCCTTTAATAGATTTCCTTACAGGATAGGAATATACATGTCGGGCGGGGGTAGCCATAATTGGACTTAAACTTAATGAATCCAGATAATTTGGTTGACATAGACATATGGTTCAATTGGGTTAAATGGGGTATTTGTGTCTGACCATCGACAGAGGCTTACACATAATTTAGTGTTCTAGGTTAATAAATCAATATATTACCCAACTATAAGATAACCACTTCATCTTTAAATGATATTGGAAGAAATCACAACCCTAGATAGTTTTTTAATATTGAATTTTCTTAAAACCTATTTTCGACAATTTTATTTACTTGCTTTTAAATTTAGAATCGTCACCATTTCAAATCAATCAATCAAACAATCTGTTAGATACTAGTAATCATTTGACCTCATAAAATTAATAGTTTTGATATTAAGTCCTCGTGGGATCGATATTTTTATACTACTTGAACGATACGTGCGCTTGCGTTATACGTGTGTGTTTACGCCGGTCAGTGCCTCCATTCTCATGTCTCTACATGGACGATTCAGATTAAGATCGCCATACAAATATAGAATGGACCGCAATTATAGATAAACCACAAACAAAGTACCCACTTTGTTTGCTCTCTATGGACTATTTAAGATTACTAACTTCAGACTTAAATCCTCTGGTGTATGACACTCATACACTAAGTCTGAAGGTGTATAAGTAATCTACGGTATTTACGAAGATATATAATATGCGATAAATAAACAAACAATTTGATAAATGAATAATGCATCGTTTTATTTCAAAACACATGAAACCGTTTACATCACATGTAGCTCTAGGGCATACATCCCAACAATCTCCAACTTGTACTAGAGCAAATGGGACATGTCACGTAATCTTATACCATCCAGGTGACCTTCAAAAACTTTAGCCGGCAAGGTCTTTGTAAACGGATCAGCAAGGTTCTCTACAGATGCAATCTTTGTGACGGTAACGTCTCCTCTCTGCACTATCTCCCTGATGAGATGATATTTCCTCTCTATTTGCTTTACTCTCTTGTGGCTTCTTGGTTCTTTGGATTTTGCCACCGCTCCACTATTATCGCAATAGAGGGTGAGTGGTCTATCCATATTTGGAACAACTTCCAGATCTCCCAAGAATTTACGGAGCCAAACTGCTTCCTTAGCCGCTTCACAAGCCGCTACATATTCAGCCTCCATAGTGGAGTCAGCAATACAAGATTTCTTTATACTCCGCCATACAATAGCCCCACCACATAGAGTGAACAATGATCCAGATGTAGATTTCCTGAAATCAACATCTGTCTGAAAATCAGAGTCTGTATATCCCCTAAGGATCATATCCTCACGGGAATATACAAGCATATAATCTCTCGTTCTCTTAAGATACTTGAGAATGTGTTTCACAGCCACCCAGTGATCCAATCCTGGGTTTGACTGAAACCTACTAACTACTCCCACTGCAAAACAGATGTTCGATCTCGTGCATAACATGGCATACATGAGACTACCAACTGCTGAGGCTTATGGGATATGTCTCATTTCCTCAACATCTTGAGGTGTCTTAGGAGACTGTTCCTTCGACAAATGAATTCCATGCCGATAAGGCAGATTGCCTTTCTTGGAATTCTGCTTCCCAAATCGCACAAGGATCTTGTCGATATAGGATGCCTGAGACATAGCTAACAGTCGTTTCTTGCGATCCCGAAGTATCTGGATCCCAAGAACATAACTGGCCTCTCCCAAATCTTTCATTTGGAATTGGTCAGCTAGCCAGTTTTTCACGTCTGATAATATCCTTACATCATTACCAATGAGTAAAATATCATCAAATATATAAAGACAAGAAAACCAATTCCCTTCAATGACGCGCTTGTATACACAAGGCTCATCAACATTCTGCTCAAAATTATAAGACTTGATTGTTGAGTCAAATCTTATATTCCAAGATCGAGATGCCTGCTTGAGTCCATAAATGGACCTTTGTAGTTTGCAAACCTTTTGCTCATGACCTTGGGCGATGAACCCTTTTGGTTGTATCATATAGATACTTTCATCAAGATTTCCATTCAAGAATGCAGTCTTGACATCCATTTGCCAAATTTCATAGTCATAATATGCGGCAATGGATAGAAGAGTGCGGATGGATTTAAGCATAGCTACTAGCGAGAAAGTTTCCTCATAGTCAACTCCCTCTTTCTGGGTATAACCATTGGCCACTAGTCTAGCCTTGAAGGTCTATACCTTCCCATCTGATCCCCTCTTCCTCTTGTAGATCCACTTGCAACCTATGGGTTTCACCCCATCAGGTTGGTCTACAAGTTCCCAGACCGAGTTGGAGTACATGGACTCCATCTCTAGGTTCATGGCTTTGAGCCATTACTCTTTGTCAGAATCATCCATTGCACTACTATAGGTCAATGGATCATCTATGACATTGCTGAAGGCGAAAACTTGTGCCTCTCCAACCCCTAGGTAGCGATCAGGTTGTCGTACAACCCTCCCACTGCGTCTAGGTGGTAGATCATTCTACTGGGTAGCATCTGACTATCAGATGTTGAAGGTGTTATGTATTTGTCAATTTTCGTTGAGGATGGCGTGTGGTCGAACCAGTAAGTAACTCCTCGAGTAATATTTTACTACGAGGCTTGAACTCCCTCATATAGTCCTCCTCTAGAAACGTAGCATTTGTCGATACAAATACTTTGTTATCATAGGACTGTAGAATAATCCACCTCTAGTCTCCTTAGGGTAGCCTACAAATAGGCACACCTGAGAACGTGGCTCCAACTTTGTAGTCTTATGAAGCACATGTGCTGGACACCCCCATATGCGGAAATGTCATAAACTAGTTTTACGACCATTCCACAACTCTATGGGAGTCTTAGGAACAGACTTAGATGGAACTACATTAAGGATATGCATTGCGGTTTGCAGTGCATATCCCCAGAATGAACTAGGTAGTGAGCTATAACTAAACATAGATCTCATCATGTCTAGTAGGGTTCGATTTCTCATTTCTGCAACACCATTTTGTTATGGTGTTCCAGGTGCTGTGAGCTGGGATATTATCCCATGCTCAACTAAGAATTCCTCGAAATCTCTGTCGAGGTATTCCCCTCCAAGATCTGATCGTAGAGTTTTGATTGTCTTACCTAATTGGTTATCAACCTCAGCACGATACTCCTTGAACTTTTCAAAGGTATCTGATTTGTGATGCATTAGGTAGACATACCCATATCTTGAATAATCGTCAATGAATGTGACGAAATATTCATAACCACCTCGGGCTTTTACATTCATCGGTCCGCAAACGTCCGAATGTATTAGCTCTAGTGGTTGACGGCTCTTAGACCTTTTCCAGTAAAAGGTCTCTTGGTCATTTTTCCTTCTAAACATGATTCACAAACTGGTAAAGTCCCGAGCTTTAACTGGTTTAAGGCTCCGTTCTTTATCAATCTATTTATCCGGTCAAGGTTGATGTGACCAAGTCTAAGATGCCATAGATATGTGTCATCGTGAGAATCTTTGGCCGTTTTGTTTTAGGTTTTTCAACCTTAAACATTTCAGTGTTGAGCAATGACCTATATGTTAATGGTCTTAACACAGACAAGTTATTTTCTGAGTTTCCTGTGCATATAGTTAATCCATTTCTACCAATAATAACCAAATTGCTATTAAAAGAAACTGAATAACCATCATCCAATAGTCTAGAAACAGAAATCAGATTCCTACGAAAACCAGGAATGAATAACAAATTGTTCAAATTTAAATAAATATTATTAATAAAATTTAAACTGGAAACTCACACTGCTCTTGCTGAAACAGAATCCCTTGTCCCGACCCTCATGGTGTAATCACCTTCAGCAAGGTCCCTCCATGAATCAAGTAGCTGCAAAGAAGAACAAACATGGTTAGTGGCTCCAGAATCAACAATCCAAGCGGATTTATCATCCTCCACTAATAGAGATTCAATAAAGAGTAAATCACATTTACCTGTTTCCTTTTTCTCCTTCAGCTCAGCAAGGTATTTAGGACAGTTCCTTTTCCAATGCCCATTCTTGTCGCAGTGGAAACATTTTCCTTTGGGCTTGGCATCATTGGAGTCTTTCTTGTTCTTCTTTTTCATGGGCTTTCCCTTAGCCTTTCCAGTGCTTTTCTTCTTCTTCTTTGTAGATTTAGAAGACTCGACAACATTTACCTCTACACTGGACTTACGAGGATCCACAAGCATGGACTCATAATGGGTGAGCTCATTAAGCAGTTGGGTCAAAGTAAAAGACAACTTGTTCATAACATAGTTGCTTTTAAACTGCAGGAAACTCTTCGGAAGAGTTTTCATAATCATGGTCACCTGGCTATGCTCGTCAATACGAGCTTCATGGGTTTCAGCAGTGTTGAGATAAGTCATTATCCTTAAGACGTGCTCTCGGACTGATGTCCCATCCTTCATCCTAGCAGTCATTGCTGAGACCATGGCCTCATGGCGTTGATGCTCCGAAGGCTGCCCAAACATGCCCTGCAATGACTCCATCATCTGAGATGCTAGAGCCATAGGTTCATGCTTTGCAGCAAGAACCTCAGACATCTCTGCTAGCAAGTAGCAGCCGGCTTTCTCATTTGCTGCGACCCATTTCTGGTAGGTATCACGCACAGCTTGGCCAGTATTTCTGGCCGGCTCGGGAGGACGTTCCTCCGTCAGGACAAACTTTAGGTCTTCACAGGCCATGATAGCGTTCATGTTACTTTTCCACTTAACATAGTTTTCCCCGGTTAATTTATCGTTTGAGAGTATGGAAATAATTGGAGAAACCATGGCTGAAAAATAAAATAAACATGCATTTAACATTCATTCATCGCATATTAAAATCATCAAATAATTTTGGCATAAAATTAAACATTATGCATGAACCATGAGTAATGAATTAGAAACCTAAGAGAATTACTATGCCACAGAGAAATCTATCATCCCACAAGTAAGTGCTGCCATAGGGTAGGTCAATTACTCGCATGATAGATCGAGAAAATCTCAGTCAATTTAATATATGCGGGAATAACTCTTATTCTTATATTAAACAACTACGTTTTATTTGATCAAGGAATTTCATTAATAGTTAATTACTCATTTGTGAATGTAACCCGCCGTTTCAGGATTCTTTGACTTAACGAGTGAAGTGCCGCCGTAGGGTAGGTCAGTTCACAAGATACATCTAGAATCCCTATCCTCTGGGAACCCAAACTGATATTGACCCAAAATGGACACCATCCATAGGGGGACGAAAATAAAGCCGTCTCGAGGCGCCTTTTGAATCTCACATTTTTGGACTAACAACGGAGATCGCGAGATATACTGTCGTATATCCCTCTCCCACTCACTATTTTAAAAATTAAGGTTTCTATTTAAAATATCTAATATTTTATTTTAACTAGTGTGGATAAACTTATGGCGGCTAAATCATAATTATTATTTACACTAGTTTGTCATAAGTGAGCTAATCAATTTTAACAATTAAAATTGTGTTACTAAAAATTCATTAGTCTCTACTAATAGATTTACTCTATTAAACTAATTTAATTAGAGTGGTATAAGTGAGCTATAATATTTTAACTCTTAAAATACTAGGCACTTAAGGGTATAAAATCATGGAATTCTAAATGGTCAAAAATTCTAATTAAACATTTTAATAAATCTTAGTGTGTCATAAAATCCAATGGTACGTGGAATTGTATCCCGAGTACAGGCCATATTACTGTCCATTCGGAATCGGCTATGGAATTTATGTCCGGGTTTCCATCCTATATACCAATGGAATTTATTATGCACTAAATTAAGCCCAATATATTAGAATTCAAATTTTAAACCATAAATCCAATTAATCTAATTAATTGATTTTCATTCATATCATTTTCTAACTTAAATATTTTAAATTACATAAAATTATAATTTTATGTCTATAATGATAATGCATCTATGACATGTTATGGCAAGTAAAATGCATGAGTGGGCACCCTAAGCTATATGACATGTTATTCAAATAATTCGAAATAAACATACATATAACAAAAAAAATTATTTTGCATTGACCAGACTCTTATTTTTCCTATACTAATCTAATTAGTACAAGAGATTCACCAAAGCATTCCTTGGTCTTCAAATCCCGCTCCAAAGTGGTGTTGGCTCCCTTTACGACTTCGGTGCTCCAAATTACAAAAATTGAAACTTTACATTGAAAATTAAAATTACAATAAATGTAAACAATGGCCTTATGGCCTTACATCCCAAAAAAAAAACCAACTACAAAAATAAGAGCCAGAAAAATTTACGACCAATGCAAAATCCATTTATCACATGAAATAACAAAACCATTCATCATATGAATATCACAATGTGCCCACTCATCTAAACATGCATATCATATTTATGACTCATATAAATATATTAAAAACAGAAACGTTAAATGAAAAAGTGAAGGGTTAAGAACACTTTTCAACCTCGCTCTTGATGCCAATTGTAGGAAACGCTTCCTCGCGCAGCGGAAGCGATTATGCACACGGATCGACCTTGAAAAAATTTTATGTTTCCCTTCCTTAAAGACCGAATGGAACCAGCACTTATACTGAAGTTTTGCTTCTGTTTCGGACAAGATCTCAGCCCCGGAATGCGCATGAAATAGTCCCCGAACAGCCCCCGAATTGCAGTGAATTATTGGACTGTTTTACACCCGTTACACACTCGAACTGCACCCAAACCAACCCCTGATTTGCATGACCTGCTGTAGCGTTTTAGGTCTGATTTTTTTTTTTACTCAAAAATAATCCTAACTCAGCCCAAAAAGTCCCAAAGGTGTTTCCCAAAACCCGATTTAAAACAAATCAAAAACCGAGCCCCAATTGAAACAAGTGAAGTGCGACAATGAGGTATTATTGTTCCTCAATGTCGTGACTTACAAGAATGAATGAGAAGATGATTTGTTCAACGCCACAAGATCTTCCGAGCTATAATCGTTACCAACGGAAAGTAGTGTGAGCTACACACACAAAAACAAATCCCTAAACGTTTTAGAGATTAAATCACACACTAATAATATTTTTCTTATTCTTGTTCTTCAAAATTGTTTCTCAACTTTTGAGAGAGAGAATTAAGAAGAAGAAGAAGATGGCTAGGGTTTGGAATGAGAGCCCTACTCAAAAGAAAATCAAGTTTTCTTTTATTTTTATACTTAGGTCAATTTTGTTTCACTCAAACAAAACAACCAATCCCCCTCCTAAGGTAGAATTCGGCCAAGGCTAGGATTTTTGGATTAAATTTTGTTTCCAAAATAAACAAATCATATTCCTTATACACCAAGGAATTCGGCAAGGCTAGGATTTTTTTATTAATTTTGTTTCCAAAATAAACAAATCATATTCCTTATACATCAAGGAATTTGGTCATGCCCTTTATTTCTTCATTAATTTTGTAACAATATTATTTACTTTCCATAAAGTCAACATATGTTACAAATTAAATATATGATTATATTTTGAAAGTCATTACTTCCAAAATTAAATCAAGGGTTTCCAAAACCCATAATATAGAAATTACAATCTTAGTCTTATTAAATTATATCATATATATAATTCAATATTTTATATTTAATAATTATCATATAATTATTAATACCATACATTAACTTTTAATATATAGTTTCAAGTGTGACATAATTAATATTATTAATCATATTAATAATATTTATTCTTTTGTGAGTATATAATTAGACTATCCAATTATATTAAATCCGCTATAGTAAATCGAGCTAGCACGGGGACCAAATGGACCCACGGTTCCGAGCTCAATAATCTCGAAATATTAATTAAGCTCTTAATTAGATATTACGAATTATTAACTCCGGGTTATTCCACTAAAAACCCGAAGTTGCACTCTCGTTGCCGCAGATGAAATATTAAGTCGAACTAAGTCGTTGTCCATCGATATAGTCATTACATACGAATTGATCCTTCACGAGTATCTTGTAATTAGAGCCGGGTCATAATATCCGTTATACCCCTCTAATTATTTTTACCTTAAGTACCATTGATTCTCTAATGAACGATTTATTCATAACTATTATGAATATTAATCTTTCTGTTCGTAATAGAAAGACTTGAGCGCTCAAATCGTTCAAGTACCGAATCAACCTTAAAAAAGATACTCATATACTTCTCGCAAAAAGGAGTGAACTCCATGTCTATGTAAAACGTTCACAGCTACAAAACAAACTGTGCCCCCAAAGTACGTAGCTATTGGTCGGGACTGCTACACCAACCTCACCTTTGTAAATCAAAGGACACAGCCTTGCCATGCAGGAGTTCGTAGTACACTCAGGATTAAGATCAATCCATATATGACCATCAAGTAGATTGAAATGACTTTCTTTGCTTAACGGAAATGATAAGAATGTCATTTATATCTCGGTCCAGTCCTATATGATCGCATCATACAAGGTGCCTCTATTCTCATGTCTCTACATGGGCGATTCAGATTAAGATTGCCATACAAATATAGAATGGACCGCAGCTATAGATAAACCACAAACAAAGTACCCGCTTTGTTTGCTCTCTATGGACTATTTAAGGTTACTAACTTCAGACTTAATCCTCTGGTGTATGACACTCATACACTAAGTCTGAAGGTGCATAAGTAATCTATGATATTTACGAAGATATATAATATGCGAAAAATAAACAACAATTTGATAAATGAATAATGCATCGTTTTATTTCAAACACACATGAAACCGTTTACATCACATATAGCTCTAGGGCATACATCCCAACACCTGAACCGTTGGAAGTTGCACCACCAATTCCCATTCGAGACAGAACTATTCCGGTGGTTGACGGCTTCATTTCATGCATTTTACTTCCTCCCTTACCAGCAAATGCGTGTGACATCAAAACATGCATTCAAATGATACATCAATCGGTTCAGTTTGGGGGGAATGCAACTGAAGATCCTAATTCCCACATCAGCAACTTCCTGGAAATTTACGGCATATTCAATTACAACCGAGCGGCTAAAGAAGCAATGCGACTGCGTGTGTTTCCATATTCTTTGAAAGACAGAGCTAATTTTGGCTACATTCACTGCTAGTAGGTTCCATCACAACTTGAAACACTATTGCCACCAATTCCTTGCAAAGTATTTTCCCCCAGCCAGAACTGTAAAGCTGAGGAATGACATTACATCCTTTGTACAACATGACTCAGAATCACTCTGCGAAGCTTGGGAATGATACAAGGAATTACACCGGAAATGTCCTCACCATGAGATTGCAAAATGGCTTCAAGTCCAAACCTTATACAATGGACTTTCTGGACTAATGAGAACCACAATAGATGTTGCTGCTGGAGGAGCTTTAATGGCAAAATAAGAAGATCAGACCTGTGATTTAATTGAAGAAATGGCCAGCAACAATTCTTTGTAGCCAACAGAAAGGAATATGATCCAACGAATAGCAGGAATCCACAAAGTAGGAGCCAACACATCAATGAATGCCAAGCTGGATCAGATGTGCAAATGCCTAGAAACACTTAGCACACAAGTTGTGAACATCGCCAGTTCCATAGTTCACCATATGGAGGTGCACTAGAGGCAGAATCATACAACCAACATGATGAGTCGGTGAATTACGTCAGCAATTTCAATAAACAGGGGAACAATCCATATTCCAATACCTACAATCCAGGTTGGAGAATCATCCCAATTTCGCATGGAGAAACAATTCAGGGCAAAGAAACAATCCACCACCAGGATTCCAATAACAGAATCAAAGCAATAAATATGAGAAGAAGCTATGAATAGAAGAAGTGCTGGCCCAGTTGAAAACGCAAGAAGCCAAATATAATGCTATGTTTAAATCCCAAGCAGCATCATACTATACTATGTTTCAAAACCAATCAGCTTCTATAAAGGCACTGGAAAATCAATTGGGACAACTGGCCAGTGCTCAAAGTTACAGACCGCAAGGTACCATTCCTAGCAACACAGAACCAAATCCAAGGAACAGAGGGAAAGAGCAATGTCAAGCCATTACCTTGAAAAGCGGCATTGAAATCAACAAATATGTTGGAATCAAGGCATCCACTGAAGAAGTTCCAAAAGAAAACAGCGAAGCAGATCCACAGATGGAGGAAAAAGATGCAAAAGAAAATGATTGAGAAAGATTCACTCCACCTCCACCATTTCCACAGCGTCTCCAGAAACACAAACTAGACAAACAGTTTGCTCGATTTCTCGAGATCTTCAAAAAACTGCATATCAACATTCCATTTGCAGAAGCATTGGAACAAATGCCCAGTTATGTCAAATGCATGAAAGATATTCTGTCATGAAAGAGAAGATTGGGAGATTACGAGATAATAGCACTGACAGAAGAATGCAGCGCCATCATTCAGAGGAAACTTCCCCCAAAGTTGAAATATCCTGGTAGTTCCATCACCATCTCATGCACCATAGGAGAACATTACTTCGGTAAGGCTTTGTGTGAGTTAGTGCGAGTATTAACTTGATGCCTTTGTCTATTTATAGGAAACTGTAGATTGGAGAAGCAAAGCCCACCTTAGTACTCTGCAACTTACTGATAGATCGTTCATATTTCCGAGAGGTTTAGTGGAAGATGTATTGGTCAAAGTTGACAAATTCATTTTTCAAGCCGATTTCATTGTCCTTGACATGGAGGAAGATAAAGATGTACCCATCATCGTCGGGAGACCATTATTGGCTACATGTCGAACTGTTATTAATGTACAAAAATGTGAACTAACCATGAGGGTACAAGACCAAGAAGTTACATTCAATGTTTTCAAAGCCATGAAATCCCCGAATGATGAAAATGAATGAGAATTTCTCAGACTTGATGTAATAGATAGTATCATCTAGAATTCTGATGTAGTGTAACTTTTCACGGATAAACTTGAAGCTTGCATCACCAACATGAACGACAGTGAACTAGATGATGAGATTATGGAATGTATCAACTATATTGACAGACCCTATCACTTCAAATCGACACCACATGTGGAAAGTTTGGAACTACCGAAAAAGGAGTGAATCAAACCCTCAATTGAAGAACCACCACAGTTGGAACTAAAGCCACTTCCAAGCCATATCAGATATGCATTCTTAGAAAACTCTTCAGATTTACCTGTGATTATTTCTTTGTCGCTAACATTGGAGCATGAAGATAAGTTGCTGAGAGTGTTACGAGAACACAAGCAAGAAATTGGCTGGACTATAGCAATCATTCGAGGCATTAGTCCATCATTTTGCATGCATAAAATTCTAATGAACGATGAGTACAAAGCCACGGTGGAGCATCAACGAAGACTAAATCCAATCATGAAAAATGTCATTAAGAAAGAAATTATCAATCTACCCTATCTCTGACAGCACTTAGGTGAGTCCTATGAAATGTGTGCCAAAGTAAGGAGGAATGACTGTAGTCACCAATGAAAAGAACGAGTTGATTCCAACAAGAACAGTGACTGGATGAAGAGTATGCATGGACTACAGGAAGCTGAACAAAGCAATAAGGAATGATCATTTTCCGCTGCCATTCATTGACCAGTTACTAGACGGACTGGCGGGACATGAATTCTATTATTTTCTGGACAGATATTCGGGGTACAATCAGATTGCCACAGCCCCAGAAGATCAGGAGAAAACCACTTTTACATGCATGTATATTACTTTTGCTTTCCGTAGGATGCCATTTGGACTCTGTAATGCTCCTGCCATATTTCAACGTTGCATGATGGCCATCTTCTCAGACATGCTGGAACAAAATATGGAGGTTTTCATGGATGATTTTTCTATGTTTGGAGACTCTTTCGACCACTGCTTGCAAAATCTGGAAAAAGTGTTAAAAAGATGCGAAGATACCAACTTGGTACTCAATTGGGAGAAATGCCACTTCATGGTGGAGGAAGACATTGTCCTGGGACATCGGATCTCACAAAAGGGAATCGAGGTAGACAAAGCAAAGATCGAGACAATAGAAAAACTACATCCATCATCAGTCAAAGGGATTCGTGATGAGCGGAAAATATATCAATATTTACCGCCCCTTTTACTTAATATTTTGTTTAGTTTCTCGGGTTTGATGAACGTTTTGATATGTTTTATTTTATTTTGCAGATAAAATAATATCGGGACTCAATGAAATCATTTAGGATGAAATGTGGGTCAATTAAGGGCAATTATTGGACTTGATATATTAATTTTGGAGATTGGAAACTTGAAAGGGCGCTTTTGACGAAGTGCAGTTTTGGAAATTCCAGTTTTGCGCATCTGTCGTATTTTGGGCATAACTTTTTACTCAGATATCGGATTGAGCTGATTCAAGTTCCAATTAAAGAAGACTCAAAGATCTACAACATGGAAAGAGAAAATATTTTCAAATTCTGATGATTTCATAACCGAATTTGATGAACCATCCAGAAGTGTGTGGAGTGATTTCTTTTCTTTTATATTTTGGAGGCAAGTATTTGACTTTTTTGGCAAGTGGGCCAGATCCAAAATGTACATGCCTATTCTTGGATCCTCTTTCACGTGATTTTGGGTCCCTTGTGTTGACAATTTGCTTTGGTGAAACTGATTGCATGGAAGTGGAGGCATGGGCATGTTTCATTTTTTTTGTCCTTTCATTGTTATTTTAATTATGGCAATTCACGTGGGCCTTAACACGTTATGCATGGCTCATCTCATGCAAATTCAAAGAGGGATCCACGTGATTTGGCCTTTGTGCTTGGATGGATCTCATGCAAATTCAAAGAGGGATCCACGTGATTTGGCCTTTGTGCTTGGATGGAATTCACATTTGGAAGCTTGTGTAACTTTGGGAGAAGTGAAGCACATGCGCAACTCGGTTTTTTTTCCTATAAATAGGCAGTTTATTCTTTTGAAATCTTCGTGCTTTTCTTAAGGTTTTTCATAAGCTTTAAGATTAGTATCTATTTTGTAATTATAATTAAATAATTAATTTATGTATTTTTATTTTTAATTTTAATTTCAGTATTTTATTTTTATTTTCTTTATGTTGAAGTAATTTCCCCAGCTAGGGTGAAAGATAATTCTTTTACTGTTACTATTTAGATTAATCTCCCTTAAAAATAATATATTAACTATTTAAAATATTGACTTAAAAAGGGATACCGCTATATTGGTCGGTTGGTAATTTAATTTTAATCTGGTTTAAACTTGACTAATCAAGGATACCGCCAGACTGGTCGGTTGGTAAATTTATTTTTGGTTCCGCCTTAATGGCTAGTTGGACTTAATTTGACTTAATCAGGATACCGCCAGACTGGTCGGTTGGTAATATTATCACAAGTTTATATATTATTTTATGGGAGATATCTAAATTAGTAGTAGTAAAAGTAATTCCTTTTACCTTAGCATTTTATTTTATTGTAATTTATTTTTCAGCTTTTTACTTTATGTCTTTTACTTTTATGAATTTACTAGTCCTAATTATGTGTTAGTTTTCTGAGGTTGTGATGACTTTTAATATCACCGGTTTATAAGGGATTATTTTATAGTTGGGTAATTTAAATGTTTATTTATTAAATCTTAAGCTTAATGCTTCTTGTTGTCTGATCACCAATAAGATTGATATGGTAAATCTAAAATGAACTAGACATAGGGATTTTAGGTTTCAGCCTTAGACTTAATAGCCCACGATCTTCCTTGAGGATAGATAACCCTTTAATAGATTTCCTTACAGGATAGGAATATACCTGTCAGGCGGGGGTAGCCATAATTGGAACTTAATCTTAATAAATCCAGATAATTTGGTTGACATAGACATATGGTTCAATTGGGTTAAACTGGGTATTTGTGTTTGACCATCGACAGAGGCTTACACATAATTTAGTGTTCCAGGTTAGTAAACCGATTTATTACACAAACATAAAATAATCACTTCATCTTTTAAATGATATTAAAAGAAATCACAACCTTAGATCTTTGTGTCTTTTATTTTCCTTAGTATTTTCTTTTATCTTATTTATTTATTTATTTAGCAAATCTACAATCAACCAAATCAATCAATTCTATTCTCCCTTTAATTAGATATTTGTAAATAAATAGATTCAATAATTAATAACAACAGTAGGAATTAAGTCCTCGTGGGATCGATACTTTTTATACTACTTGAATGATACGTGCGCTTGCGTTATACGTGTGTGTTTACGCCGGTGAAGTTTTTGGCGCCGTTGCCGGGGACTTATATTTCTTGAGTTATTAATTTTGAAGCTATCTAATTTACTTATATCTAATTTTCTTTATTTTTATCTGTAATTGTTATTTCTTTCTTTTGATTTCAGGTGACTTAAAAATGGAACATTACTGGGAGATTGAAAGATTACGTGCTTTACAAGAAGATACACCCCACATCTGGGAGCAACAGTCCGGTTTTCTGAGGCCTGTTGTCGAGCCCAATGATTATCACTGGATGCCAGAACCAAGTAATATTACATTTGCTCATCAGAACTCAATGTGGAGATGTGACATATGTAATGGTGACCACCCAAGCGATTATTGCGAATACAACTACCATCCAGGGTGGCAGAACTATCAAGATCCTTCATGGTACGAAGAACCATCACATTTCACAGAATCACATTTTCCATCTTATCCACCATCTTCCTTCGATCCTTATCAACAACTAGAACCATCAGAGGAAGATCAATTGATTCACATGTTCAAAGAACAGACAGCTCGATTTGATGCACAAATTCAAAGTAACACAGAATCCATACAGAGAATGACAGATCAGATCAGACAATTAACAGAAAACCAGAATTATATACCTCAAGAACCATTCTCAGATAACACTGATGAAGCCTTCGAGTACCAATCATTTCAGAATGACATTTCAACAGAGGATGAGGCTGAGCAGTATCAACAACCAGAGGTATCAGTTCAGGAGCCCGAACCGGCAAAATCTCGATTTGATTTTTATTATTCTGATTCCGACGAGGATGAAGCTGAAATATTTGTACCAACTGCATCAAAAATTGAGGATGAAATTCTGTATCCTCAAAATGAAGATCTTGGAGCATGCTTTACCAAAATGTTTGAAGAAGATCAACTTGAGCCAATCAATTCACCCGAATCAGAGGATGAAGACCTAATGTCTGACTCATCTTTTCATCCTCAGATGGAGCAAGAAACAGAGCAAATAAAGGAGCAAATGTCTGACCAAAATAAAGATCCAGAGCATTCAGGAAAAAACATCGCTGTGTTGGGGAATACAAATCAAAGATATCACCCAGAAACTTGACAGAATGGAATTTCCATTCCAAGTCAAGCACCATACAAGACCTCCTGATTTTCTTTCTTTCTTTTCAGGAACCACTGGAGCAAAAAGGAGTAAAAAGGTGGCACAAGCATTAAAGATGACAAAATATTTTCTGCCATTTTACCGTTGGAAGAGACCCTTCAAAAGCAACGCTCACGGGATTGTCTTTAATCGGACATCCAAAACGACATTGAAACCTCCTTAACAGATGAATTTCATTCACGTCTGGCTGAAGACGAAAAATTTAGCGCTAGCAGGGAGGCAACCCATGCAATTTGTTGCAATTTGTTTTGTGTGAACTTTTTAATTTTGTGTGTTAATTTGTAGGGAAAGGCACAAACGGAGCATTTTAAGACAGAAGGAATTGTGTTTGGCAAGCAAATATAAGAAACAATTCATTAGCAATGGCTGAATAAAGAATGAAATCTTAAGACTCATTCTAATGAATTTATACTAAGCAAGTGGCGTATTGCGTACACAATTCTGTTACTTTAATTATTGCTTTGATTTTCTTTTCTGTTGTAATTATCTTTATTTTCATAGACAGGATCTAGACTTTTTGACATTTCACGATCTCTTTTGTTGTTTAGCTAACAAACGTCCTCTGGAAGATACTAGTGCTATTATTACTCACCATTTTTCAGGTACTATAAATTCAGCCCGTCATTGCACTTTTGAGGGCATCCTAATTTGAGAAAGAAATACATAGAAAAATGGAAGCCACCTCAAGAAGACGAGTTGAAAACATTTGTGTGTTTTGTGGTAGTAGTGTTGGTACTAAACCACAATACATAGAAGCAGCACGGGAATTGGGTCGAGTTTTAGCTGCAAGGAATATGCATTTAATATATGGCGGAGGCAATCTTGGATTAATGGGGATCGTTTCAAAGGCCGTACAGGAAGGAGGCAATCATGTTTTGGGAATCATCCCAAAACCCTTGGCAGAGGCAAATCTTATTGGATCATCAAACGGAGAGGAACTAATTGTACCTGGTATGTCTGAACGACTGGTAGAAATGATTAACCGCGCTGATGCTTTTATTGCTTTGCCAGGTGGTTTGGGTACATTGGAGGAAATTTTTATTGTACTATCTTGGGCGAACCTGAACATACACCAGAAACCGCTTGGACTACTCAACGTTGATGGATTTTATGATTTTCTTTGTGTGTTTCTTGATGATGCTCGGAGAAATGGGTTCGTGTCAAAACCTATGAAAGAACTCCTCTTCACTGCCAGACTTGCTCCGGATCTAATAGACCAACTCATAGCCTATGAACCACAAGTTGACCCTATCCTATCAAAGATAAATTGGTCTGAGGACAATCGTGGTAAGAGGCGTCGAATTAATCTGGATCTTAACCTTTAATTTCCTGTAGATTTCAGCTAACCAGGTACAACCTTCTAACTCTCCTTTTACTGTTTAAGACATTGGGGACAATGTCTCATTTAGGTTTGGGGGAGGGATTTAGTTGATTAGTACCTTGTTTTTAGTTTGTTTGTTGTTTTTATTTTTAGTCCAAAATTTTTCGAAAAATACAAAAAAATTGAAAAATTTTCAAAAATTACAAAAATATTTTGCATTTTTTGTGTTTTTATTTTGACTAAAAAGGTGAAATTGGTAAAAGATAGCCCAGTAAGGAATTTCCACTCCTGAGACGTATCTCAAACCTATTTCGAAATAAGTTAATTTTTGTTTATTTCATTTTGAATTATTTAATTTGTGAATTCTCTCTAACACTGACTAAATTGGATCTTCATATGTTCAGTTGACAGGTATTATGAACTTACATGGAAACATACAGACATGAGCTAAAATTGAAAAGTTTGTAATATTCCGTGCTATAGTAATTGGAGGAAGCATCTCTAAATAGTGATGGAGTAAAAAAAAAAAAAAAAAAAAAAAAGTCTGAGATCCGAGTTATTAAGTCTGTAAGGGTGTTTTAATACCTAGTGCCCTAAAACCAACTGGTTTGGGAGTCATTGGCCCAAAGCTCGTTACATGGATCAAAGATGCTGCAAATATATATATATATATATATCTGAAGTCTGAGTAATTAAGTTCGTAAGGGTGTCTTAACACCTGGTGCCCTAAAGCCAACTGGTTTGGGAGCCACCAACCCAAAGCTCGCTACATAGACGGAAGGTATTGTATATAAATAAAAAATAGAGAAAAAATCAAAGAAAAAATCAGAAAATTCAGAAAATTATTCCATTGCTACAAAAAGGTGTGAAATCTGATAGAACTTTAGGACAAAAATATTACTCTCTTATCAACTGCACTTATGACTGTTGTGGGCAAAAATGAGTTGATTAATATTTTGTTTGCTGTGTATATGGAGAATGGTAAAAATAATCGGAGAATTTACTTATTCGGTAATTTAGAAAAAAACAAAACAACTAGTAACTTGGAGTAGACTTTTCACCTGATTAGTCACTAATTTATTTATTCTCTTTTCGCTTATCTTTTTGCTTTTGTGTGCATTAGTTTTACTACATTTTTACTTTTGTAAAATGTTTGTGGGTATCATTGCTGTAAACCCTCACGAGACTACACTCGTCCACTAGGGACACCTGGGGGTTTAAAGGCTTGTTGCATATGCTAAATGCAACCGTGATCCCTACGAAAGTGGCTTAGTTTAATTTTAATTTTATTTTGTTGTTTTGCTCGAGGACTAGCAAAATGTTAGGTTTGGGGGTGTGATGAGCGGAAAATATATCAATATTTACCGCCCCTTTTACTTAATATTTTGTTTAGTTTCTCGGGTTTGATGAACGTTTTGATATGTTTTATTTTTATTTTGCAGATAAAATAATATCGGGACTCAATGAAATCATTTAGGATGAAATGTGGGTCAATTAAGGGCAATTATTGGACTTGATATATTAATTTTGGAGATTGGAAACTTGAAAGGGCGCTTTTGACGAAATGCAGTTTTGGAAATTCTAGTTTTGCGCATCTGTCGTATTTTGGGCATAACTTTTTACTCAGATATCGGATTGAGCTGATTCAAGTTCCAAATTAAAGAAGACTCAAAGATCTACAACATGGAAAGAGAAAATATTTTCAAATTCTGATGATTTCATAACCGAATTTGATGAACCATCCAGAAGTGTGTGGAGTGATTTCTTTTCTTTTATATTTTGGAGGCAAGTATTTGACTTTTTTGGCAAGTGGGCCAGATCCAAAATGTACATGCCTATTCTTGGATCCTCTTTCACGTGATTTTGGGTCCCTTGTGTTGACAATTTGCTTTGGTGAAACTGATTGCATGGAAGTGGAGGCATGGGCATGTTTCATTTTTTTTGTCCTTTCATTGTTATTTTAATTATGGCAATTCACGTGGGCCTTAACACGTTATGCATGGCTCATCTCATGCAAATTCAAAGAGGGATCCACGTGATTTGGCCTTTGTGCTTGGATGGATCTCATGCAAATTCAAAGAGGGATCCACGTGATTTGGCCTTTGTGCTTGGATGGAATTCACATTGGAAGCTTGTGTAACTTTGGGAGAAGTGAAGCACATGCGCAACTCGGTTTTTTTTCCTATAAATAGGCAGTTTATTCTTTTGAAATCTTCGTGCTTTTCTTAAGGTTTTTCATAAGCTTTAAGATTAGTATCTATTTTGTAATTATAATTAAATAATTAATTTATGTATTTTTATTTTTAATTTTAATTTCAGTATTTTATTTTTATTTTCTTTATGTTGAAGTAATTTCCCCAGCTAGGGTGAAAGATAATTCTTTTACTGTTACTATTTAGATTAATCTCCCTTAAAAATAATATATTAACTATTTAAAATATTGACTTAAAAATGGATACCGCTATATTGGTCGGTTGGTAATTTAATTTTAATCTGGTTTAAACTTGACTAATCAAGGATACCGCCAGACTGGTCGGTTGGTAAATTTATTTTTGGTTCCGCCTTAATGGCTAGTTGGACTTAATTTGACTTAATCAGGATACCGCCAGACTGGTCGGTTGGTAATATTATCACAAGTTTATATATTATTTTATGGGAGATATCTAAATTAGTAGTAGTAAAAGTAATTCCTTTTACCTTAGCATTTTATTTTATTGTAATTTATTTTTCAGCTTTTCACTTTATGTCTTTTACTTTTATGAATTTACTAGTCCTAATTATGTGTTAGTTTTCTGAGGTTGTGATGACTTTTAATATCACCGGTTTATAAGGGATTATTTTATAGTTGGGTAATTTAAATGTTTATTTATTAAATCTTAAGCTTAATGCTTCTTGTTGTCTGATCACCAATAAGATTGATATGGTAAATCTAAAATGAACTAGACATAGAGATTTTAGGTTTCAGCCTTAGACTTAATAGCCCACGATCTTCCTTGAGGATAGATAACCCTTTAATAGATTTCCTTACAGGATAGGAATATACCTGTCAGGCGGGGGTAGCCATAATTGGAACTTAATATTAATAAATCCAGATAATTTGGTTGACATAGACATATAGTTCAATTGGGTTAAACTGGGTATTTGTGTTTGACCATCGACAGAGGCTTACACATAATTTAGTGTTCCAGGTTAGTAAACCGATTTATTACACAAACATAAAATAATCACTTCATCTTTTAAATGATATTAAAAGAAATCACAACCTTAGATATTTGTGTCTTTTATTTTCCTTAGTATTTTCTTTTATCTTCTTTATTTATTTATTTAGCAAATCTACAATCAACCAAATCAATCAATTCTATTCTCCATTTAATTAGATATTTGTAAATAAATATATTCAATAATTAATAACAACAGTAGGAATTAAGTCCTCGTGGGATCGATACTTTTTATACTATTTGAACGATACGTGCGCTTGCGTTATACGTGTGTGTTTACGCCGGTCAATTCGCAGTTTTCTCGGACATGTAGGATTTTACAAGAGATTTATCAAAGACTTCTCCAAGATTGCTAAAACTCTATGCAATCTGCTGGAGAAAGATGTGCCTTCCAAATTCACCAAAGAATGCCACCAAGCTTTTAAGATCTTAAAACAGAAGCTGGTCTCTGCCCCCATCATAATAGCATCATACTGGACGCTTCCATTTGAGGTGATGTACGATGCTAGTGATTTTGCTGTAAGTGCAATTTTGGGACAACGTAAAGCAAAATTTTCCACACCATTTACTACTCCAGCAAAACTCTGAATGAAGCACAACTCAACTACACAACAACTGAAAAAGAGCTGCATGCAATTGTGTTTGCTTTTGATAAATTCCACTCCTATTTTGATGGGTCCCAAAGTGGTGGTCTACACAGATCATTCAACAGTCAAATACCTGATCGCAAATAAAGATGCCAACCCATATTGATCCATTGGGTGCTTCTGCAGCAAGAATTTGATGTGGAGATCCGAGACAGGAAAAAGACAGAAAACCAAGTGGTAGATCACTTATCGAGGCTCGAGAATGGAGAAACAACTGGCAATGAGATGACAATCAAAGAAACTTTTCCATATTAACAGTTGTTTACCATCAAGCAATAGGAAGTCCTTTGGTATGCTGACTATGTAAACTACATAGTATCGGGAAAATGGCCGTTGGAATGGACACATCAGCAACAGAAGAAATTCTTCACGGAAGTCAAGCACTATATCTGGGATGAGCCGTACTTATTCAAACATTGTGCTGATCAATTACTGAGACGTTGTGTTCCACAGGAGGAGGTCAATAGTGTCCTTCAGTATTGTCATTTATCACCATACGGTGGACACTTCAGCGGAGATAAAACTGCTGCCAAAGTCCTACAATCAGGTTTATATTGGCCCACTCTGTTTAAAGATGCTTACTTATTTGTTCTTCAATGTGACAGGTGCCAGGGAACGAGAAATATTTCGAGGAGAAATGAAGGAGCTCTTCAGAACATTCTCTAAGTGGAGATATTTGATGTATGAGAGATTGATTTTATGTGACATTTTGTTCCATCATTTGGAAACATGTACATTCTGGTTGCAGTAGACTACGTCTCCAAATGGGTTGAAGCAACAACACTACCATCAAATGATTCAAAAGTGGTGATAAAATTCCTTAAAAAGAATATTTTCACTCACTTTGGAACACCTCAGGCAATTATCAGTGATGGTGACACACATTTCTGCAACAGATACTTCGATGCACTCCTATTCAAATACATAGTTACTCATAAAGTTTCCACTGCTTACCATCCGCAATCAAATAGACAGGTTGAAGTTTCAAACATGAAAAGAATTTTGGAGAGAACTGTTGGATCAACAAGGAGGGACTGGTCTACAAAACTAGATGATGCACTATGGGCCTACCGGACAGCTTACAAAACACATATTGGTATGTCTCCATATCGAATGGTGTTTGGGAAAGCATGCCATCTGCCATTGGAGCTTGAACATAAAGTGTATTGGGCACTGAAGAAGTTAAATCTTGATCTACAAGTAGCATGAGAGAAAAAGACTCCACAAACTCAACGAATTGGAGGAATTTCGCCTACAGGTTTATGAAAATACCAGCGTTCAAAGAAAAGACCAAGAAATGGCATGATCGAAAAATAGTGCGCAGATAACTAGAACCAGGGCAGCATGTGTTGTTATACAATTCAAGATTGAAACTTTTCCCTGGGAAGCTAAAATCACGGTGGTCAGATTCATTCTTAATTACCCAAGTTTTACCATACGGAGCCGTTGAGTTACTTGATCCCAACTCCAATAATACATTTAAAGTTAATAGCCAGCATATCAAGCACTACTGGGGAGAATCATTTGAGCGACAAAAAGAAAGTCTCACATTGCAGATCTAGCCTAACGTTTGGGCAGACATGTCTAGCTGACGACGTTAAACTTAGCGCTAGCAGGGAGGCAACCCATACAATTTTTATATATATTAAGATTCGGTGTGTTTTTATTTTTGTGTGTTTAATTTGTGTAGGTAAAGTCACAGACAGGATGGAAGACGTTCTCGTAAATCTTCACAAGCAATTTCATTCTCTCCCTCAAAATTCGCTGATGAAAGTCTACAAAACACTCATGGAACGAATGAGACTTCTGATAACAAAGGTATTCCTAATGACATTCGTTGGATTATTGAAGCACGAGTCTGATTGTCAGGTGAGTCTTCTGACTCTTTTATTTCATATTTGCCTGGTTTAGGAAAAAGCACCTATGCTAAGGAAAGAAGAGCTAAAAGATTAGATGTTTGCTATAAATGTGCACGCATGACATGTAATACTCGTTGTCGTTCTTTAGGAATGATGTCTGATAACCGCGAAGATAAAATTAAATTCATTAGGGATGGCATGAGTAAGGAGTCTTTGGATGAAATATCATTAAATCTTAAGACATATCCTAGTGGATATGTGTATCACGCGATTCGCATATTACATACACAATTTCCAAAAGAAAGACAATAATTAAGTCTCGGGAATCTGACTTTAGAATACCTTGTTTGCCAATTTATAAGAAAATTGGATGAGAAGCTTGTCCACGCGATTCGCATGTTACATACACAATTTCCAAAAGAAATACAATAATTAAGTCTCGGGAATCTGACTTTAGAATACCTTGTTTGCCAATTTATAAGAAAATTGGATGAGAAACTTGTCCCTGACGCATAGACGTCATTCAAGCGGTTACATCTTGTAAATATTATTATCTCTTTGTCTTTAACTAATAATTGTGTTTTGTTTTGTTATTTTCTTTTATTTTCCCAGACATGATCCAGACTTTTTGACTTTCCTGATTTATTTTACTTTTTAGCTAATAATTATCATCTGGCAGGTACTAGTGCTATTATTACTCACCCTTTTCAGGATCTATAAATTCAGCTCGTTATTTCACTATTGAAGACATCCAGATTTGAGAAAGAAATACCTAAAAAAAATGCAAGCAACTTCAAGAAGACGAGTTGTTAACATCTTTGTATTTTGCGGTACTAGTGTTGGTTCTAAACCATAGTTCGTTGAGGCAGCACATAAATTGGGTAGAGTCATAGCTGAAAGGAATATGCACTTAGTATATGGCGGTGACAATCTTGGACTAATGAGGTGTGTTTCCATGGCCGTATAGGAAGGATGAAGTCAAGTTTTGGGAATCATCCAAAAACCTTTGGCGGAGGCGAATCTTATCGGACCATCAAATGGGGAAGAATGCATCATGCCAGGTATGTCTGAATGACTTGTTGAAATGATTAATCGTGCTGATGTTTTTATTGCTTTGCCAGGTGTTTTGGGCATGATGGAGGAAATTTTTACAGTGCTATCTTGGGCGAACTTGAACATACACCATAAACCAATTGGACTGTATAATGTTGATGGATTTTATGACTTTCTTTGTGTGTTTCTTGATGATGCCCGGAGAAATGAGTTCCTTTCAAAACCTGTAAAAGATATCATCTTCACTGCCAGAACTGCCCATGATTTAATTGACCAATTTTTAGCATTTGAACCACAAATTGACCATATCCTTTCCAAGAGAAACTGGTCGATAATGATCGTGGTAAGAAGCGTCGGATAAATCTGGATCTTAACCTTTAATTTTCTTTTTAGATGTAGAATTCCAGCTAACCATGTTCTGTCTTCTAAACTCTTCTTCTACTTTTTAGACATTGGGGACAATGTCTCAATTATGTTTGGGGGAGGGGAATAGTTGATTAGTATCTTATTTTTATTTTTTTCGTTGTGTTGTTTTTGCTTGGTTTTTAGTCAAAAATTTTCAAAAAAAAAAAAAAAATTATTTTTTGTTTTTTAACTTGACTAATCAGGTGGAATGGTGTTTGAGATAGATGTTTAAGGAATTTCCACTCCTGAGACGTATCTTAACCTATTTCGTAACAAGTTAATTTTTGTTTATTTCCTTTTGAATTATTTAATTTGTGAATTCTCCATAATACTGACTAAATTGGATATTCATATGCTCAGTTGACATGTATTATCAACATGCATTGTAACATACGGCCATGAGTTGTAAGTGAAAAGTTTGTAATATTCAGTGCTTTAGTTTAATTGGAGGAAGCATCTAAAAAACGATGGAATAATTAAAAAAAATTAAAATATGAGATCCAAGTAATTAAGTCCGTATGGGTGTTTTAACTGTTAGGGTTTGTGCTCTGAGCGCTAATTTCTTATGTATTTCCCTGTAAATACTTTTGTAAATATTTTATTAATGAATAAAATAAACAGTTTCTATAATATAAATTATTTTATTATATGGTAAAGACGTAAATGACCATAGAGTGATTGGTTATGATACAATTGTAAAAGTGTCGCAACTGACATTAAGCAGTATCATAACAGTATCATTCTTTAACTGTTCCTGGTCAAGGTTTACAATTACTTGGTCAGTATGTAAACCCGTTGAGACTGGTACGTGTCGTATATTGGAATATTAGACTCCAATGGTTTCTCAATGAACCATCAGTCTCATGAGACTCGTATAGACAAGTAGGTGTTTATATCAGATAAACACTGAACGATTCACTGAAGATTCTTAATAGATGGTACACCAATTTCAATAAGAATCTTCTCGGGTTGACTGAGCATAGTAATCCTTCAACTTGAGATACCACTGTGGATGTAAGAGATATCCTTCATACTTTGATGGCAGTCACGTCACCAATCTATTTAGATCAGACCTCCGTCTGTTCGTTGGGTGTGGACTGATCCTCAGGATATCATATGTGTATCAAGATAGTATCCATCAGTTCTGTGTACAGAGCATAGGTATCCATTATGGAATTAGCAATCTGTTAAATCCATGGGCCTGTGGTGCACTGTAGAAATAAGTTCTAAGTGTTATTAAGAGATTGCTAATAGTATCAGGGATGATACCTATAGAGATTTGATGTTTATATCTATATCTCTGGGATAATCCGGATACCTGTGACGGAAGGATTATACGTATGTAATGACCTTGACATGTATGGTTCGAAGAGTTTATCTGTGTTTGTCATAATTTACGGGTGGGTAGATTATGGACGGGAAATTAGATTTCGTGACGGATATGTCTGAACCTAGAGAGTCTCACTAATGAGATATACTCATAGAGCACTAGGGCAACTTTTATAAATAATATTGATTATTTATAAGTCATTTAACGATTAAACGATAATACATGTGTTTGGGATCTTTCGGCCATTTGTTAAATGTCGAATTATGATATTTGACATTTATAATTAATATATGTATTTTGATTATTTAATGTAAATATAATACATATATTTAAGATACTTGTATTTAATTATTTGATTATTCAAATGTTGAATAATTAAATTAATTAAATAGTAAATAGTAAATATCTTACTTACTTTTTTAAAGTAAGCAAAATGACTTATTTTTATTGGATAAAATGGCCATTTTTGGTTGGTTTAAATGGCTAGATTTAATTGGTTTATTTGTGATAAACATTAAATTGTTTAATGGTTTTTCACCACAAATTAATTAAATCTTTATCCATTTTTTATTGAAATAAAAATTGAAAATATATGGCTAATATTTTTTCCAATTTTCGTTGATGGCTTTAAAGAATATAAGCCTTGTTTCAATTTTTTTATTTCATTATCCAAGAACCTTAAAAACATATACAAAAGAGAGTTTGAGAAAAAGAAGAAAGAAAGCAAAAAAGACTTGGAAACTTGGGTTTTTTTTTTAAGTTTTTCTTACTTTCTTCTTCATGAAAATTATTTCTAAGACTTTAGGCTTCAATATGAGTAGCTTAGATTTTTCTCTACTCTTTTGTGGATGTATTTTGATGGTTGGGAACTTGGATGAAAGATGGAAGCATGTATAAGTGCTAAGATTGCATGAAATTGTTTCTTAAGCATTCTTCTTTGTCATTTGATGGTGAGTTGCCATTCTAGAGTTACTTAGCCACTCATAAATAACCTAGAATTGTTCTTGAGTTGTTTCATGATGGTGAGACTTGTTTGGTGTGGTGGGAATTGAATTAAAGTGTTGAATTTAATTAATTTGGTGTTAATTTGTCAATTTGTTGAAATTATAAAATTAGGGTTCATAACCCACTCCAAATTTGGGGCTTTTCATATATGTGATGTAATTTGATGTACATATGATGTATATTAAATTTGGAAATTTTTGGATTTGATCTTGACATGTTTTGAACAAAAAGGACCAAATTACAAATTCTTGAAAATATGGGGACCTCTCGACAATTTCTGGAAAATTAGTTTTCTTGAGTTGTAAATTGTATTTTCATGTATAAGACATGTATAAATCATTTTGGGATTTATTTGGAATCAATTAGAATTGTATTTGACAATTTAGGACTAAAATTATTAAAATACAAAGTTTAGGGGCTAAACGGCAATTTACGAAAAATCTGATTTTTGGGTAAAAATTTCAGTTTTAAGTATTGAGTAATTAATTACCCAAGAAAAATTATTGAAATCGGAAAATTTTGATTTTCCGCGTTCCGCTGCGTTTACCCGAATTGCCGCCCAAAACCCCAACAAAAATGATATCAGAGTAGGTCTGAACCTGAACACATGATATGAATATGCCTTTAAATTCAATGTTTAATTATGTTCTTACTTTATACATGCTTGTATTTATTTAATTTGATTAAATGAAATACGTAACATCTTTGCGGAAAAATCCATAATTAATAAGGTTTTAAAAGTAATATGTATTGAATGCATATTTCTTGGTCCGTCTTGTCAATACGGTTTATGGATATTGTTCTATGGCTGCATCCGAGATCGTGCCAAAGCAGTGAAGGTGTAGTTGATAGAAATTTATCCATACCGGATGTATATGTGATACTAGATAAATTCAAGCGAAAGCGGAAATCCTGAACGTGCCAAAGCTGTCAGGACTACGCAAGTATCTTGAATTTATCATTGACAAGTTTAACCTTGGTACGCCTCCTTGTGAACGTGCCAAAGTTGTCACAATGAGAAACGACCAGGACCGGAACCCATGAGTCACTAGTGAGTGATTGACAATGAGTTGTCTACCTAATGAATATACGTAGGCGAGATCGTGCCAAAGCTGTGAGCTGAAATATATTCATGGGATCCACCTTTCACTATTATATTTAATTTGATTAATTGTTTGTTTTCATTCTGTTTGAGGATTACAATATTGCATGTAATAGTCGGAGGGGCATTTTTAGATTAAAAATTCATGATCTATTTATGCTTTGTTTATTTTATATTTTATGAAACTGTTTAGTCTGCTAACCGTTTTTTCGCTATCTATATGATATATTTGCGATGGCGGCACCTGCTTCTAATCCTTTTGCTCGTATACTTGATACGAACAAGCTTAAAGGCGCCGAAAACTTTACAGATTAGGACTTGGATCTAAGAATTGTTCTTGGGTCTGAGCAAATAGAATATGGGTTAGAAGGTCCGTTGCCACTTGCCATAGCAGATGATGCTACACAAGATGAACATGAGACTCTTCAAAAGTGGAGAGATGATGATAGCAGGTCAAATCATATATTCTCAGTTCCTTGGCACCGGAGCTTAAGAGACAATATATTGGATTGCCTGACGCATATACTATGATAATGCGACTAAGAGATTCCTTTATGAACCAAGAACAGGTCTCAGTTCATAAAATTGCAATGGAATTGTTCCATGCAAAACTTGAAGAGGGACAGGCTGTGAGCCCTCACGTGCTTCATCTGATTGATTTGATCAAACAGTTGAGGCGCTATAATTTCCCTCTGAATGACACTTTAGGACGAAGTGTCATACTTGGATATCTCCCAGCATCATACCACCAATTTGTAATGTATTTCAATATGAATGGTATTAGTTGTTCTTATCATGAGCTACATAAGATGTTGCAAACTGCGGAGGAAGATTTAAGGAAGGGAGTACCGACTCGCCCTCCTAAACCCACTGCTCTTCCTGCTTCCTCCCAATCTAAATAGAAAGGGAAGAAGAAGAAAGGTAAGAAAAAGAAGGGTACGAATCTTCCAACATAGGGTAAGATAGCTAAACCAAAGAGAGCTGCCGAAGATAAATGCCACCACTATAGCAACATTGGCCATTGGAAAAGGAATTGTCCTGACTATTTGGCACAAATCAGAAAGGAAAGAGCATCTACTTCAGGTACTTTTATTTTTCCCATTATTGATATATTATTAGCTTGTGAAGCTATGTCATCCAGTTGGATTTTGGATTCTGCTTGTCCAATTCACATTTGCAATTCATTGCAGGTGCTGAAGGAAAGTAGACGACTAAAATCTGGGAAGATACAGTTGCGTTTCGGGAGTGGCGACTCTCTGGATGCAGTTGTTGTGGGCTTATGCGAGATTCTCCTACCCATTGGGAGCCTTTTGTTGCATGATTATTTTTTTGTACCAGGATATGTTGCGAACATTGTGTCACTTTTTGTATTAGATACTGAAAGATATAATGTAAATATTAAGAATCGTTCTTTATATTTATATGATAGATATAATTTTCAGATCCTAGTTTGTCCAAATGAGCATGGTCATTACATTTTTCATGCCTCACAAGATATCTTTAATGTTGGTATTAATAAACGTAAAGTATCTGATATAAATAATACTAAATTGTGGCATATGAGGTTGGGTCATATAGGCGTGAAATGCCTAACCCAGTTGGTTAGAAATGGTTTGATACAAGATCTTACCATTTAACCTTATCCAACTTGTGAATCTTGTATTCGGGATAAAATGAACAAAGCCCCATTTTCGGGTGTAGGACACCGAGCCGCTGACTTATTGGAACTAATATATTCTGATGTATGTGGTCCCATGAGTCACATTGCTCACAGTGGTTTTTCACACTTCCTTACCTTTACCGATGATCTGTCACGGTATGGTTATGATTTTTTGATGAAACAGAAATCGGAAACCTTTGAAAAGATCAAAGAATTCTGAAATGAAGTAGAAAAACAAACTGGTAAATATATTAAATGTCTTTGATCTGATCGATGTGGTGAATATATGAGTGGTGAGTTCACCGATTATTTAAAGAAGAATGTGATTCTCGCTCAATATACTCCTCCGGGTACTCCACAACACAATGGAGTGTCCGATATGAGAAATAAGACTTTATTGGATATGGTTCTATCAATGTTGAGTTTTACAGATTTGCCCTATTATTTTTGGGGTTATGCTCTTTTAACTGCTGCTAATCTTTTGAATAAGATTCCTTCCAAGGCTGTTCCTACAACTCCAAATGAGATATGGACTGGTAGGAAACCGAATATGTTAAGATTTGGGGTCCTCCTGCCTATATCAGGCTGGCTCAGGAAGATAAGCTTTCACCTCGAGGGCAAAAGTTTAGGTTTGTTGGATATCCTTCAAATATGAAAGGATATTTGTTCTATGATACCGAGCATCGAAATGTGTTCGTAGTTCGTTTCGTAAAATTTCTAGAGGTAGAATTTTTGTCAGAATGAGGTAATCATAGATAGGTCGAACCTGATGAAGTAAAACCTGGAACCAATAAACCATTGGAGGAACCTGAAGTTCAAATAGATGAAGAGCCTTCAACACACACACTTCGTATGTCCCAAATGGTGTCTAGACCTCATGAAAGCTTGTATTTGATACAAGAAAAAAATCTAGATGTTCTCTTAATTGAAGAGACTGGCCCTTACACCTATAGAGAAGCGATGTTGGACATCGACTCCATGAAATGGCAAGAGGCCATGAAATCGGAGTTAGACTCTATGCATCAGAATCAAGTTTGGGACTTGGTTTCGCTTCCTAAAGGAATTGTTCCTATCGGTAGTAAATGGGTTTACAAGTGAAAGTATGGGCCTGACGGAAATGTTGAAACTTTTAAGGCCAGACTGGTAGCTAAAGGTTACACGCAGCGACCTGGTGTCGACTACGATGAAAATTTTTCGCTAGTTACGATGCTAAAGTCTATAAGGATTTTATTGTCTATTGCTGATTACCATGATTATGAGATTTAGCAAATGGATGTCAAAATGGCTTTTCTAAATGGGTTTCTTGACGAAGAAATCTATATGGAACAGCCAGAGGGTTTTGTATCCAGGAAACCTTATGCATGGTTTGTAAGCTTAAGAAGTCAATTTATGAACTTAAACAAGCTCCGCGAAGTTGGAATCTTCGATTCAACGAGATTATTAGATTGTCTGGTTTTTCTCGAGAATACGGAAGAATCTTGTGTGTACCAGAAGGCCAGTGGGAGTATGATAGTATTTTTGGTTCTCTATGTTGATGACATCTTAATCATTGGGAATGATATATGGATGATGCAGGGCGTCAAAGCTTATCTCTGTAAGAATTTCTCCATGAAGGACCTGGGTTAAACTTATTATATATTGGGTATAAAACTCTATAGGGATAGAGAAAAGAAGCTTATTAAGTTATCACAATCAACGTACATAGATAAGATCTTAGAACGGTACAAAAAGATAGCAAATATACCGTTCAGACATGACATTCATCTTTCGAAGAAGATGTCCGCAAACAGAAGATGAGAATATTAGAATGTCTAATAAGCCTTACGCTTCATGTTTGGGTAACATTATGTATGCCTTGTCATGTACGAGGCCTGATATTAGCTACGCGGTTAGTGTAACTAGTAGATATCAGTTCAATCCAGGAAATGACCATTGGATGGCCGTTAAACATATCTTGAAGTATCTTAAAGGTAATAAGGATAAATTTATCATTTATGGAGGAAATGAACTGCATGTTAATGGGTATACAGATTCTGATTTCTAATCGGATCCCGATGATAGAAAGTCTACATCAGAATTCGTATTTACCCTTAACGGAGGTGCAGTTTGTTGGAAAAGTTCCAAACATGGTTCTACAGTTGATTTCACCACGGAGGTGGAATATATTGCTGCTTCTGAAGCTGCAAAAGAAGTTGTTGGCTTAAGAAGTTTATCACAAAACTGGGAGTTGTCCTAAGTATCGAGAACCTGATTTCATTATACTGTGATAATACTGGAGCCATTGCACAAGCAAATGAACTAAGGGTGCATTAGAAATCGAAGCATGTGGAACGAAAGAACCACATTATTCGAGAGATTGTGTCACGGGGTGACATTGTCCTGTGCCCCAGTGAAGATAATGTAGCAGACCCGCTCATGAAGGTCATACCTCCGAAGTTATTTGATAAACATGTGGAGTCGATGAGTATTAGATACAATCGATATTGGCACTAGAGCAAGTGGGAGATTTTGTTAGGGTTGGTGCTCTTAGCGCCAATTTATTATGTATTTCCCTGTAAATACTTTTGTAAATATTTTATTAATGAATAAAATAAACAATTTCTATAATATAAATTATTTTATTATATGGTAAAGACGTAAATGACCATATAGTGATTGGTTATGATACAATTACAAAAGCGTCGCAACTGACATTGAGCAGTATCATAACAGTATCATTCTTTAACTATTCCTAGTTAAGGTTTAAATTACTTGGTCAGTATGTAAACCCGTTGAGACCGGTACGTGTCGTATATTGGAATACTAGATTCTAATGGTTTCTCAATGAACCATGAGTCTCGGGAGACTCGTATAGACACGTAGATGTTTATATAAGATAAACATTGAACGACTCACTGAAGATTCTTAATTGATAGTACACCAATGTCAATAAGAATCTTCTCGGGTTGAGTGAGCATAATGATCCTTCAACTTGAGATACCACTGCATGTCACCGATCTATTTAGATCAAACCTCTGTCTGTTCGTTGGGTGTGGACTGATCCTTAGGATATCCTGTGCGTATCAAGATAGGATCCATCAGTTCTGTGTATAGAGCATATGTATCCATTATGGAATTAGCAATCTGTTAAATCCATGGGCCCGTGGTGCACTGTAGAAATAAGTTCTAAGTATTATTAAGAGATTGTTAATAGTATCATCAAGGGATTATACCTATAGAGATTTGACATTTATATATATATATATATATCTCTGGTATAATCCGGATTCATGTGACAGAAGGATTATATGTATGCAGTGACCTCGATCTGTATGATTCAGAGAGTTTATCTGTGTTCGTCATAATTTACGGGTGGGTAGATTATGGACACGAAATTGGATTTCGTAACAGATATGTCTGAACCTAGAGATTCTCACTAATGAGATATACTCGTAGGGCACTAGGGCAACTTTTATAAATAATATTGATTATTTATAAGTTGTTTAACGGTTAAACGATAATACATGCGTTTGGGATCTTTCGGCCATTTGTTAAATATTGAATTATGATATTTGACATTTATAATTAATATATGTATTTTGATTATTTAATGTAAATATAATACATATATTTAAGATACTTGTATTTAATTATTTGATCATTCAAATGTTGAATAATTAAATTAATTAAATAATAAATATCTTACTTACTTTTTTAAAGTAAGCAAAATGGCTTATTTTTATTGGATAAAATTGTCATTTTTGGTTGGTTTAAATGGCTAGATTTAATTGGTTTATTTTTGATAAACATTAAATTGTTTAATGGTTTTTCATCACAAATTAATTAAATCTTTATTTATTGAAATAAAAATTGAAATATATGGCTAATATTTTTTCCAATTTTCGTTGATGGCTTAAAAAATATATATGCCTTGTTTCAATTTTTTATTTCATTATCTAAGAACCCTAAAAATATATACAAACGAGAGTTTGAGAGAAAAAGAAGAAAGAAAGCAAAAAAGGCTTGGAAACTTGGGTTTTTTTGTAAGTTTTTCTTACTTTCTTCTTCATGAAAATTATTTCTAAGACTTTAGGCTTCAATATGTGTAGCTTAGATTTTTCTCTACTCTTTTGTGGATATATTTGATGGTTGGGAACTTGGATGAAAGATGGAAGCATGTATAAGTGTTAAGATTGCATGAAATTATTTCTTAAGCATTTTTTTTTTGCCATTTAATAGTGAGTTACCATTCTAGAATTACTTAGCCACTCATAAATGACCTAGAATTTTTCTTGATTTGTTTCATGATGGTGAGACTTTTTTGGTGTGATGGAAATTGAATTAAAGTGTTGAATTTAATTAATTTAGTGTTAATTTGTCAATTTGTTGAAATTGTAAAATTAGGGTTCATAACCCACACCAAATTTGGGGCTTTTCATATATGTGATGTAATTTGATGTACATATGATGTATAGTAAATTTGGGAATTTTTGGATTTGATCTTGACATGTTTTGAACAAAAATGACCAAATTGTAAATTCTTGAAAATATGGGGACCTCTCGGCAATTTTTGGAAAATTAGTTTTCTTGAGTTGTAAATTATATTTTCATGTATAAGACATGTATAAATCATTTTGGGATTTATTTGAAATCAATTAGAATTGTATTTGACAATTTAGGACTAAAATGATTAAAATACAAAGTTCATGGGCTAAAAGACAATTTACGAAAAATCTGATTTTCCCCGTTTCATTGCGTTTACCCGATTTGCCGCCTAAAACCCCAACATTAACACCTAGTGCCCTAAAGCCAACTGGTTTGGGAGTCACTGGCCCAAAGCTCGCTACATGGATTGAAGATGTTATAAAAAAAAAGACATATGAGATCCAAGTAATAAGTCTGTAAGGGTGTCTTAACACCTTGTAGTACCCTAAAGCCAACTGATATGTGAGTCACTGGCCCAAAGCTCGCTACATGGATTGAAGATGTTATAATAAAAAATAAATAAAAAATCTGTTGCTAAAATTGTGTGAATTCTGATATAAATTTAGGATAAAAATATTTCTCTCGTTTCAACTACACTTATGAATATTGTGGGCATAATGAGCTGATTAATACCTTGTTGGTTGTGTATATGGAGAATGGTAAAAAATAATATGAGAATTTACTTATTTAGTAATTTAGAAAGAAAGAAAATAAATATTAACTTGGATAAGAGTTTCACTTGTTTAGTCACTAACTTGTTTGATCTTTTTGCTTTTTTATGCATTTGACTTTTGTGGGTATCGTCGCTGTAAGCCCTCATTAGACTACAACTCGTCCACTAGGGACACCTGCGAGTTTAAAGGCTTGTTGCATACGCTAAATTCAACCGTGATCCCTACAAAAGTTGCTTAGTTTAATTCTATTTAAAGTTATTTATGGTATTTTATTTTGTTGTTTTGCTCGAGGACTGGCAAAATATTAGGTTTGGGTGTGATAAGCGGTAAATATCTCAATATTTACCGTCCATTTGACTTACTATTTTGTTTAGTTTCTTGAGTTTTGTGAATATTTTGATGTGTTTTGTGTATTTTATAGATAAATAAGGTTTCATGACTCAATGGAATCAAATCGGGGCCAAAACAGTAAAAAACGAACAAAAAGGGCAAAATTGGAATTTCGCGTCTCGACAGGCACAACTCCGCGTCTCGACGCACTGATGTAATGAGCCTGTCGACATGTATCATCATGACGTCAGCTTCAATTACTATTCTGCCGACACGCATCATCACCACATCATCACATGTGTCAGCACTTGCGTCATCACCATGTCATCATGATGTCAGCACAATAATTCACTATACTGACACGCGTAATTGCTTACGTTGGCATGATGTCATCGTCGTGACATGTACAACTTCATATGTCGCGACGTCGAGCCAATAATTATGCCGACAGCCACGTGTCATCATCTCGTGAAAGCCGCGTACATGTGTCGAAGATCAACGGCGCGTCGCGACGCGCAGACCTTCATGCGTCGCGACGCGTGGGACCAAATTTTGCCTATAAATTGAGGTCGAAATCAGAATGAAAATCCATATCTTATTCTGGATATTTCCTTAAGAATACTAGGAAGATTGTATCTTGTTTGTTTATTTACAGCTTTCTTATTTTTAAATTTTATTTTATGCAATAGATCTTTCTTTATTTTACTTTTCAGTATGAGGAGTTAACTCCACTCTGCTGGGGTGAAAGGTAAAGCTTTTATTACTAATATTTAGATTAATCTCCCTTAATTATAATTTTAAAACCTGACTTAATGAGATACCGTCTTTATGGTTGGTTGGACTTAATTAAATTGACTTTAACCTGACTTAATGAGATACCGCCTTTATGGTCGGTTGGAATTAATCTAAAATCTGACTTAATCAGGTTACCGCCTATATGGTCAGTTGGAAATGTCATGAAATTTTAAATATTATAATAAGAGAGATATCTAAATTCGAAGTAATAAAAGTGGATCTTCTAACCCCCAGCATTTCCTTTATTGTTAATTTATCTTTTTTAATTTCCAAGTTTACTTTATGTCATTTTCTTTATTTAAGTTTTTACTAGTCCTAGATATGTGTGGTAACTAAACCCCTTATATAGAGTTGTGATGAATTCCAATATCACCGGTTTATAAGTTGGTTATTTTATGTCTTGGGTAATATAAAGGTTTATTTATTGAGTTTTAAACTTAATGGTTCTTATTAACTGGCCACTAATAAGATTGATTTGGTAAACTTAAAATAAACTTGACAAAGAGTTTTAGGTTTCAGCCTTAGACTCAATAGCTCACGATCTCACCTTAGGGTAAATGATCCTTAGGTAGATTTCCTTTTAGGATAGACATATACTTGTCGGGCGGGGGTAGCCACAATTGGAACTTAATCTTAATGAATTCAAGTAATTTGGTTAACATAGACATATGATTAATTGTATTACTTAGGGTGTTCGCATCTGACCATCGACGGAGGCTTTTGCATATTTTCGTGTTCCAGGTTAATAAACAGATATATTGCACAAACATGAGATAATCATTTCATCTTTAAAAGATATTGGAAGGATTCACAACCCTAGATAGTTTTATAATATTGATTTTTTCTTTCATTTACTTTCGCACTATTTTATTTACTTGTTTCAGATAAATTCATCATCCAATCATCAATCAATCTATTAGATACTTGTAAATATTTAACTTCCTAAATTGATAGCATAGGCATTAAGTCCTTGTGGGATCGATATATTTTATATTACTTGAGCGATATGTGCGCTTGCGTAATGTGTGTGTTTACCACCGATCAGTGCTTGCGTCGATGCAACATTAAATGTGAGCTTTTGTCTCAAATTTTTCATTGGGTGCACTACGATGCAGATTTGGCTTTGTGACGCGAGATGTTCCATTGGCGTTGCGACACACATAGTGTTAGGGTAGATGTGGAACTCTTAGGATTGGATCAGTGTCCCACGCAATGGAATCGGGTCTAACCCGTGGATATAGAGCATGAGTATATTTTTAATTAATTAAATGAGATTATATATTCCATTTTGAGTCAATAGGAAAACATCTGGGACAAATCGGAGTCCGAAAACGCAAAAATGGATTAGAACAAGTTTTAGCGCGTGCACACTGTAGGACACACTTTGAACATTTTTTTTCTTCAAAATTTCCTTTGTAAATGAATTAGCTTTCCGGAATTAGAGAGTTGATACTTAAGATTTTTAACCTAATACACTTCCAATCTTTTCCAAATAATTTCAAACACCCAAAATCTAATTTTAACATCAAAACCAATATTAACACGTATTACATAACAAAATCATGTTTATCAAAATATCAAATATTTTATAAAATATAAATGTATTCAAAATACAAACATGCATAACTTTGAATCTAAAATACAAACAAAATAAGAATCTCATAAAGAAGTAACTCATGAATAA
>SKCR01041477.1:0-134520 GCA_019454045.1 Zanthoxylum bungeanum
GTATTTAGTACGAATGTCATGTATTATAGGAAAGAGAGAAGAAAATAAGAATAGGTTGTTGGTGTTTTTGGTTAGATTTAAGGAGTGGGGGCGAATTAAATAACTGCTGGCTGGGGGTTTTTGATTGTATTAAAGATTTATACTTCCATTGGTTGAAGGTTTGCTTCAACTTTGTATTACGCCTTTAAATTATATAAAATACATATTACAAAGTTCGGCATGTCAAAGGCAGAGTTTTATAAAATCTGAAATAATGTTTCTATGCCTATGAAGTTTAATGAAACACCAGTAGCAGTGAGTTAAATTGTTAGAACAATTTTGCACAAATAAGAAATAGATTATGAGTTAGACAATATTATCATTCACCAATATACAAAAAGTGAATCTGGGTTGAGTCGCGGACTAGGTCGCTCTCTTTAAGACGTTTCGCGGCTCTGCCCGGATTTTGTGCTAGCAGTATGTCAGCCCCGCCGTCTTCAAGATAAAACAAGCCCAGATAAACATTGTCTCAATCGATTTTACACAAAATCGATTGGTATACTCACACCCACCACAAAAGGAATTCGTAAAAACCAATAGTGAGATTGTCGGTATTGAAGAGAAAATGTGTTGCTCTTGGTTTCGAAAAGATTTTGCTCTCGGCTTTGAAAATCTTGGTCTCGACTTTGAAAAGATTTTTCTTTCGGTTTTGTTGATGTTGGTTTGTGTGAGTTCCATTTTTATTGGCATGTGTCCGTGACAAAATAAGTTCAATTGAGTTGTAATTTATCATGAAGATCTTTGCGCAATTGGACTAGTTTTTGGCTGCTGTGCATCAGACATGCGTTCGTGGTGCGTTCGTTGCAGTGTTCGAACGAGTGGCGTTGGTGCTGCGTTCGTAATTGGGTTCGAACGTGTGGCGTTAGTGGCACGTTCTATATTGGGTTCGAACGGGAATTCCAGAGAGCAAATGTTCGAGTCTCGTTCTTGTTGGGTTCGAACGAGATCATTCCAGAGAGTTCACGTTCGTTGTGCGTTCGAGTGGCGTTCGAACGAGTCTTCACAGAAAGGGCGCGTTCGTGTTGCGTTCGAGTAACCGTTCGAACGCGACTGCGATCTGAACGCGTTTTTGGCCTGCAAAACCCTAGGTTTTCACCCTACCTATAAATATAACCCTTAGCCGCCATTCTCAATGGTTGAAACACAATTCCTTTGAGCCAAAATCCTTCAAAGCTTTCAACCTTATTTGATTTCACCATTGAAGACTTCTTATCTCCTTGTCTTCTTCATTGATGGGTGAATGTTTCTTTGTTAAACCCTCAACACAACCTAACCCAAATTCCCTAATCCTTTAGAGTTCTTTAGGAGGAAGTTTGGTAGTCGGAGTTCCGGCGTCATTGGTGATACAATCTACTCAGAGACTTCAGAGGTTCTGAAGAAAACCGTGGGTCGCGGGCTTGAGGAGTTGCCTTAAGTTCTTGCAGTATTGAGGTACTTGAGTCGGTGGAGTTGCCACCATAGGTCTTGACCATCGCTGTAAGTTTTTCTCTATATAGTGGATTCGGGTGGTAGCCTATACCTGGAGTGGTTTTTTACTCGGAAGAGTTTTCCACTTCGTCACCAAAATCTTTGTGTTGAATTTTGTGTGATTGGTTTATTTTTCCGCAATTAATATTTCGCTTTAAATTAATATTATGGATTTTATTATTGTGGTTGCCTGTTAATTTGCCTATTGCAATTCCATTGTAGCAGTAACAGGACTTGCCTGCTTATTGTTTATAATTCCGCATATGGTCAGAACCTTTGTTAAAATCGAATTTTCAATTGGTATCAGAGCCTGAACTCGATCCTTGACCCTTTAACTATGGAGCGTAGTCAACATTTAAATTGTGATACCCTCACATATCGTGATTTGGCCTTGTTTATAAAGAAGTTTAAGAAATTTCTTAAACTTAAGAAGAGTGGCCATAGCAGTGATAGGGATATGAAGAATAAGCCTAGAGAGAGTAGGCATAGCAAGAGAGAGTCTAAAGGGGATATGGATAATAGATCCCGAGGTGTCCAGTGCCATGAGTGTGAAGGATATGGACACGTTAGATCTGAGTGTCCCACATACCTTAGGGCTAAAGGCAAGAAAGTCTTAGCAGCATCACTTAGTGATTCTGAAGGTGATGACTCTCCTAAAGGCAATTATATTGCTTTTACTGCTAGTGTGACTGATGAGAGAGAGATTGTTGTTAATGATGCTGATTCAGAAATCTCTCTTGATGAGTCTGTAGATGAGGAAAGTCTTCATGAAGCTTATGTTGAATTGTTTAATGAAAGTTTAGCTATTAAGAAGACTAATATAGAGGTCAATAAAAGGCTAAAAACTGTTGAGCTAGAAAAGAATGAAGCTCAAGCTAAATTTGAGCAAAGCCTTTTGATGGTTGATGACCTAGAAGAGAGGAACAAAAGTCTAATTGATAGGATCCAAATACTAGAGACCAAACTTGAAAATGCTAGAACCCAATTGTCCGAATTTTCTAGTGGAAATAAAAAGGTGGACTGTATGTTAGGTATTATTTCTGAGCCTAACTGTAATAAGGCTTCTTCTTCCAAAGCTGTGCCTGTAGCAGCTAAATGTGACTTAGGTAAGAAACCTGTTGTGTGTAGTCATGTTTCTCCTCCTGTTGTTCCTCGTCCTGTTTCCCAACCTCAATTTAGAGGTGTTATGGGTAAACCTCGCTCTCATCTGAGGTTTGTTCCTGTTTGCCATCACTGTGGCAAGGCAGGACACATTAGGCCAAAGTGCTTCATGCTTCAAAAGCAAAAGAAGAGGCCTAAAAAGGTGTCACCTAGATTTGACTCTTCAAATCTAGCTTCTCAAGTTTCTGCACTAACAAAATAGGCAAAATTTCTTAGTGAGAAACTTAATTTATTGACTAGGAATTCTCAAGTGGATGAGGTTCCTAGAAAGATTTGGGTGAAAAAGCAAGATGAATTTCCATCTTCTTCTGTGTGTCCTGATGGACATGATGAGAGTGCACCTCGGTGTAACTCTGCTTAAAAGATGCATTTTTATTTTCCCATTGCATGTGTGTGTGCGTGTGTTTTATGTTTTTGCACGTTTTTTTGTTTTCACAGCATATGGGTGTGTGTGTGTCTTGTTTTTGTTATATATCCCTTGATATATAGGATGGAAATCCGGACATAAATTTCATAGCCGATTCCGAATGGACGGTAGTATAATCTGCACTCGGGATACAACTCCACGTACCATTGGATGTTTTACAAGCCTGTTTGTGTCTTTAATTTTTTTTTTGTGCCTTAAAACTGAAAAATCAAAAAAAAAATTATATATTTTCGAAAAAGACCAAAAATATTTTTATGGCTTGTTAGAGCATGAATAACATGTGCATGTGATCCTGGTATGTAGGATATATGATTATGCATGTATGATATGCTGTTATTTTTTTTGATGCTCTATATACATGAGTGTGTGTGATAAAAACCTTTGGTATATCCTGTGCTTGCACCTTCACATACACGTTTTTATTTTATCAAGGCTTGGTCGCATGTATGGTTTTTTGGACTGGCAATCTAATTTCTATCATACTTTGTTCATTTAAATAGTGTGACATTTGACTAGATGACCTTGCTATCCCCTTGTAAAAGCAAAAAGAAATATATTTAAAAAGAAAAATGAGACTCAAGTGCAAAAGAGCCAAAATGGTCAAATTCAAAAGATAAGGGCAAAAACCCTTCACTCGAAAGAGTTATTAAATATGAGCTCATGATATTTATGGGGTAAATAATATAGCATGCAACCAATGTTGCTTATTTTCAGGTCCTAGTGGTGCTGGGTTTGAACACCTATTTTGTGGACTTGGTTTGGTTAGAGATGGATTTCTTTGGCTGTGTCCAGCTCATAAAATAAGGTCTTAAGCCTTGATATGTTATGCACTTTATTTTTCCACGCAAGTGCTTTATATGCTTTGGTGTTTATGTCATATGCATAAGTGCTGTATTTAGCCTCTTTTAAAATGATGCATATTGTTTCATGTCATAAACAGCTGAATACTGACTGAGTATCATTGTCTCAGCTTGAAATGCTGTTTCAGTCAGTTTTTGACAGGATTTTTATTTATCTCAGTATGTGCCTGTGTGTGCTTCATGTTATTGCATACCAATTTTTTCTTTCCTGTGCACTTTTCTGAGTTTTAGTTTGCTTCCCATGTGTTATTTTGCTAACTATATGTGTCTGTTAGTGAAGGGGAGTATTTCCAGTTTGTTTATGCTCTTGCATGTGTTGTCTCCTGTTCTCCTGTTATTTTTTCATGTTTCGTTTACCCTTTGTCATTTCGTGCCAAAAAGGGGGAGAGTAATATATTAAGGGGGAGAACCTTAATATATAGGAGAGAGCCGTAGAATATCCTTTAGATATCTCCGTTTTAAGGGGAGTTAAGATTAAGGGGGAGATGAATTTCTACTTGTACATGCATCAGATTTTTACCTGCTTTATGCTTAATTTGATTATCCCAATGCTTTTCACGGTATATTGTTGTTTGTGGATGTTTCAGGTAGCAGGTATGTTGTTGCGGTGGCATTATTTTCAAGACTACTTTGTTAGGTGTTAGATTGAATCCTATTGTAATTAGTCACTGTTTTGATGGTTGACAGTTGGCTGTTTTATTTTGGGTCTATTACCGTAGTCTTTGTATTAGGTAGTGTTTTGTCACGGAATGCCAAAGGGGGAGATTGTGAGTTCATTTTTATTGGCATGTGTCCGTGACAAAATAAGTTCAATTGAGTTGTAATTTATCATGAAGATCTTTGTGCAATTGGACTAGTTTTTGGCTGTTGTGCATTAGACATGCGTTCGTGGTGCGTTCGTTGCAGTGTTCGAACGAGTGGCGTTGGTGCTGCGTTCGTAATTGGGTTCGAACGTGTGGCGTTAGTGGCACGTTCTATATTGGGTTCGAACGGGAATTCCAGAGAGCAAATGTTCGAGTCTCGTTCTTGTTGGGTTCGAACGAGATCATTCCAGAGAGTTCACGTTCGTTGTGCGTTCGAGTGGCGTTCGAACGAGTCTTCACAGAAAGGGCGCGTTCGTGTTGCGTTCGAGTAACCGTTCGAACGCGACTGCGATCTGAACGCGTTTTTGGCCTGCAAAACCCTAGGTTTTCACCCTACCTATAAATATAACCCTTAGCCGCCATTCTCAATGGTTGAAACACAATTCCTTTGAGCCAAAATCCTTCAAAGCTTTCAACCTTATTTGATTTCACCATTGAAGACTTCTTATCTCCTTGTCTTCTTCATTGATGGTGTGAATGTTTCTTTGTTAAACCCTCAACACAACTTAACCCAAATTCCCTAATCCTTTAGAGTTCTTTAGGAGGAAGTTTGGTAGTCGGAGTTCCGGCGTCATTGGTGATACAATCTACTCAGAGACTTCAGAGGTTCTGAAGAAAACCGTGGGTCGCGGGCTTGAGGAGTTGCCTTAAGTTCTTGCAGTATTGAGGTACTTGAGTCGGTGGAGTTGCCACCATAGGTCTTGACCATCGCTGTAAGTTTTTCTCTATATAGTGGATTCGGGTGGTAGCCTATACCTGGAGTGGTTTTTTACTCGAAAGAGTTTTCCACTTCGTCACCAAAATCTTTGTGTTGAATTTTATGTGATTGGTTTATTTTTCCGCAATTAATATTTCACTTTAAATTAATATTGTGGTTGCCTGTTAATTTGCCTGTTGCAATTCCATAGTAGCAGTAACAGGACTTGTCCTGCTTATTGTTTATAATTCCGCATATGGTCAGAACCTTTGTTAAAATCGAATTTTCAGTTTGATCGCCCAGAGGGAAAAAAAATTGCTCTCGTTATTTTTTTTTCTCACCTATCAATGTTCTCAATTTGTATCTTTTTATTGTAAAGAAGGACGACCTTCTTAAAAAAATTTACCGTTTAAAATAAATGACCAAACGTTTATCAATTAAATTTTCCTTTACGTTTTACAAATAAATAAACAAAAACGTTGAGGAATAAACCAACTGAATCTTCAATAGAAACGTGTTTGAGAAATTAAATAAAGCAGCTGATAGGAATAATATTTTAATTGTTAGATTTAATGAGGAAACCTTTTTTTTTTTTATTTAATTTTATATACCTTGCAAAGAAAACAGCTATAACATTTAAATGAGCAACGTTAATAAAATTCAATGCAAAACTGATATTTTAAAAAATTCATAAAAAACTAATAATCCTCATTAAAATTCATATGTTATAACAATCTTAATTTAAAAACATGTAACTCTCTTTTTATTTAAATTCACATTTATAACAATCCCTGACTTGAATTTTAATAAAACATTTTCATCGAGCAATATATATAAGGTGGTGCATAAATAAAAGTGTCTTTCGACTTGAACTTTTACATAGTGTTTACGATTCAGATTTTACTAGAGTAACTCGTAGTTTTGAACTCTATCTCTGACAACGTTACACACACAAACCTTTCAGGGTGTAGTCAAAAGCCCGAGCATTACGGCCGTGCTCGTATATCCCAGTATAGTGAATGCTCTAGAAATTTTTGCCTAAAATTTCATAAGAAGCTGCCACACTTCTACATTCACATAGTTGTGTCTATCAAGAGTACTCATGTAGCTAGATACTCCACTCCACATAGAGTATAGAACACATTAAGAGTTAAACTCATCCTCTCATCGCTTCAGGATATCATGCTCTCAGAATGGAACTCACAAATAAAAATAATAGCATGATTCATCATCACTTCATGACTTGTTATTACACATTGAACCTATTTCTTGGGATCTCCAGTCTATAAGGTCGGGTTACCATCATAAGTGACTGTCTAATGACATTAGTTCCATTCTTTTCTAGGTATTGAATACATTCTCTTTTGCTAGTCCTTTTATCAAATGATCAGCTAAATTATCATCAGTCCATACATGATCCATTCTTACAGCATCAGAAGAGAGATATTCTCTAACTATACTGTGTATCTACAATCTCTTATTGTTATAATAACAGTTCTGTATATTTGTAATAGTCGCGATACTATTACAATGGATCAAGAAAACTAGTATCAGTCTCTCTCATAAAGGGGTATCTAATAGCAAACTTCTTAATCAAGTTGCTTTTTCACAAGCTGATGCTAGTGGTATCATCTCAGACTCAAGGAAATATATCCCTTGGTAGCCTTCGAATCATCCGAAAGGGTGTTCCAATTAACATCGCTATATCCTTCAACGACAGCGGAAAACCTCTGATAATGTAATTCTAGGTTCACGGTCCTTTTCAAATACCTTATAACCTTCTCAATAGCATGTCAATGCTCATACCAGGTCTACTAATAAATATACATTGTAATCATACGACATATGGACTGTCAGGTATAGTGTAATCAAAATATAACGTCAGTTACCAATGTTGTTTGCATACTCAAATTATCTAACACTGTCACTAATGTTCTTGAACAATTTTACACTAGAGTCATAAGGAGTACATGCAAATTTATTTTTAAATTCCCTTTTTTAACTAGTAATTTTTTTATTCCAAGAATTACACTAGTTTCTTCTAAGTTTTTCATAACAAATTTAGAAGACAACATAGACTTCGACAGAATTAACAACATTCATATAGAAAAATAAGCATATTAATATAATAACATTTCACATGTTTTCCATTATAACAAATATATTTGTCACTTTCATTCACTTTAAAAACATGAGTAAAATATTAGAGGTAGAACCCCCACTATTTCCAATTTATCATTGAAGGTCGAGCCCCAACTATTTCTTAATATCAAAGAAATATTTTTCATAGAGACGATATGTTCATATCAATCATAAAATTTATATATTTCTATAAATCTTATACTCAAAGTTCTAGGTTATCAAACCTTCCATTACAAATTTTATAAAATTTACAAGTTCACATCACTAATTCTAGCTGCTATAAAGGTTTGAGAAACAACTCATCACATTAACTTATTTACAGCTTATACAAATAACTCGAACATAGCAAAATCATATCAGACATGACGGAAAATGACAATGCCTACCCACCATCCCTCGAATCTACCAAATATGTTGATCTCAAAGATCGAAGTAACAAGTTGGTCTTCGGTAAAGTTCACTTTTGGAGCAGAACTCTTTAACCGGTAGTTCCAGGCATGGTGCCCTGGTTTGCTATAGTTGTAGCATATGAACTAACTATTATAATTTCTTGAGGGAGGTTAGTGCTTGTTATGGTTATTTCAGTTTTAATGATTATGATTTTTTTTAAAATTAACCCATAAGCTTTCCAACAATTTTTCAGATATACATTAAGGTATTTTCTAAGGAATCACGATAAATCAACACCACGTTGTTCAAGCAAAAGAAAATCACAAATATCCCAATACTAGCTCATGCTGAACAAAATCATAACTGTTCTTCAAATATTAATTACTGTATGATAATTAAAGCTATAGTCAATCATAAATGGCGTGCTCTAATTTCTTTCTACTTGTCAATCTAAAATCCACATAACAATATGAAATTCACATCACAGTAAAATTCTGTTAAAGCAAAGACCAGTTATGCATATATTTAAGACATTCTCAATGTTCCACATTAACACTGTAAATCTTAAAAAGACTAACTGATACAACCAAAATAAATCATGATTTCAAGAACGATCTATTATAATCCAAAATCATTCAAATCGGAAAACATATGTCTAATTCATTATAGGCAATATATACCAAATAATTTCTCAAATAATATTCACTGGATAAGTCTAAAAATTTCAGAATATGACTTCAGGCTATCAATCTCAATAACCTATATATCCACTCATATTCTAGCAGCATTGAAAAATTTTAATAAATAATTAATAGTAATCAATTAAATTATAAATGTATTTAAACATTTTCCTGCAGCTTCTTGAAATGGTTGGTAATTCTAAATAATCATCTCTATACATTAACAACCATTTCACAATTGCCTATTCTAGAAGTTCAACAGCTTCATCGATCTTAATGTCTCATCCGTGCTCATATTTAGCATAAATGATTTTATCAAAATTAAATACTCAAACATGCATATTCAAATATTGTAGAGACGTTGACAAAACAAAGTAAGTCATGCAGCATATACACCAAATGTTTTCAAAAAACATCAATTCTAAAAAAAACACAACGGTACCGATTCATGCATGTATAAGCCTTCAATTTATATTATTTATTAAAAATATGCTTACTATTATCGAAACCTTAATTTAAAACACAGAAGGTGATTAAAGCATCAATTATACAATTTTATATATTGGGTTTCCCCTTCTCCAATTTTTCGAAAAAGTAGCATAATATAGATTTTCAAATTGGTAGACAATGTCGGCATTTAGCACTAAAGCTTAGCAGTAAATTACAAGAATTTACGTTGAAAGCTCAAGAGACTTACTTGAAACTCTTTGGCTTTGGTTTATAGGAGTTCTTTAATCTTTCAAGCCTTTCAACAAACTCCTTTGTCTCTTCCATTTTTTCTTCCCACCAAAATTTCCCGTTCGAGATTCACATTCATATTTCCAAGCTTGTTAGCTTTTGAGCTAAAACTAAAATAAAACTCCGACTTTGGGATGAGTTTCACAAGCTCACTCGATGACCAATGTATCGTTGTTGATTAATATCATGAAATTACAAATAATACACATTTAGACATCTCATATATAAATTCTTGTACGTTATATATGATATACCATTTCAATATAATAAAATATATGCATGCTGTCTTTGGCAACAACTATGTACAAGTTAAGAAATAATGGGTTGAATTGAAAGTTTATCAGTTTGTCGGCACACATTACATTTGGCTTTAAGGTTTTATTAACTTGTGTTATCCATTTTTTCATTTTTTGTTTTCACTTCCTAGTTCCCTGACTTTGAACATGTCCCTCACCAAGTTCACAATTAAACAACAGCATGTTTTCATCAATTTTCATTTCCCTCAAATCCATTTCATGCATAATTTATTTATAATTGCATCATACGAACATGAACAAATATAACATAAGTAAACATGGCAGATTGAACTCGTCTTAAAATTGTTAGAACAATTTTGCACAAATAAGAAATAGATTATAAGTTAGACAATATTACCATTCACCAATATACAAAAAGTGAATCTGGGTTGAGTCGCGGACTAGGTCGCTCTCTTTAAGACGTTTCGCGGCTCTACCCAGATTTTGTGCTAACAGTATGTCAGCCCCGCCGTTTCTAGGATAAAACAAGCCCGGATAAACATTGTCTCAATCGATTTTGCACAAAATCAATTGGTATACTCACACCCACCACAAAATAATTTCTCGGAATTCGTAAAAACAATAGTGAGATTGTCGGTATTGAAGAGAAAAGGTGTTGCTCTTGGTTTCGAAAAGATTTTGCTCTCGGCTTTGAAAATATCTTGGTCTCGGCTTTGAAAAGATTTTTCTTTCGGTTTTGTTGATGTTGGTTTGATCGGTCAGAGAAAAAAAAAATTGCTCTCGTTATTTTTTTTCCTCACCTATCAATGTTCTCAATTTGTATATTTTTATTGTAAAGAAGGACGACCTTCTTAAAAAAATTTACCGTTTGAAATAAATGACCAAACGTTTATCAACTGAATTTTCCTTTACGTTTTACAAATAAATAAACAAAAACGTTGAGGAATAAACCAACTGAATCTTCAATAGAAACGTGTTTGAGAAATTAAATAAAGCAGCTGATAGGAATAATATTTTAATTGTTAGATTTAATGAGGAAACCTTTTTTTTTTTTAATTTTATATACCTTGCAAAGAAAACAGCTATAACATTTAAATGAGCAACGTTAATAAAATTCAATGCAAAACTGATATTTTAAAAAATTCATAAAAAACTAATAATCCTCATTAAAATTCATATGTTATAACAATCTTAATTTAAAAACATGTAACTCCCTTTTTATTTAAATTCACATTTATAACATAAATTGACAAAATGTTTTGAGCATAATGATTCCTAAAAAATTATCTGGCATTAGTTCTGGACCCTTCATTATTGGTTGTGCCGGAACGGATTGGATTGATGGTAGGGGATGGAACAAAATGTAGTCAATATAGCGTCATTAAACAACAACACAACATGCAAACAAACAGATCAAACAACCACAAGGAAGATCTAGATGCGAAAACCCTAGAAACCTTAAGGGTGTGTTTGGTTGGGGGGGTTTTGGAGGGGAGGGGAGGGGAGTGGATTGATTATTTTAAGTTTTGTTTGTTTGGTTCAATTTTTTGAAGGGGAGGGGAGGGGAGCAAAATCCCTCCTAAGTCAATTTTAGCTCCCCTCCAAAAGTGGGGGGTTTTGGAGGGGAGAGAAAATGATGAATTAAAATTTTAAATGCAATTATTAAATTATCCCTACTTATATATTAAAAATCCTAAATTGTTCACTACTCAAACCCTACTTAATCAAATGCACGTAAGGCAGTGATCATGCAAATGATATTTGACTCTTACGAGAGATGATGCATTTGATTAAAGACTTGAGCTTAATGCTTGTTATTTTGCTGAAACCTTATTAACATTTTGCGTATTATCCGAACTTAATCATTTTAGTAATTTATGTTATAAACTTGGATATTTTGCGGTGTTTATTTATCTATTCATCTATGTCAAAACCTAACTACTGGTTTGATGCTTGTTTTATATGTAAAGCTTTTAATTTTAATTTTAATTCAAAGATAATTTACGCTTATATTGTTTTAATTTTATTTATAATAGGCTATAAGGATAAAATAGTAAATTAGTTTTAAAATCCCTCCCCTCTTCTCTTGAACCAAACATATATCTAATTAAAAATCACCCCCTCCCCTCCCCTCTTTTGAACCAAATATATATTTAATTAAAATCCCTCCCCTCCCCTCCCCTCCATTAAAATCCCTCCCCTCCCCTCCGTTGAACCAAACAGACCCTAAAACTTGATAATTAAGATAAAACCTTATGAATCCAATTCGAGATAATTCTCTGTCCTTAAGAACTTATTGGCCCCGTCACAGGTGCTTCACGGATTCACAATTGACCAATGTTCTCCCAGGATAACTTGGTTCCTTCTTGTCCAAGTGTTGGAAATGGTGATCGAGCACCATTCACTTTTTGTATGAATATTTGATATTTATGTAATATAATATCTATTTCTTCATGATTATTTATTTATTAATATGGTAAAACTCTTACTTTATTTATATAATGTAAATCTAATTGTTAGATTACTCTAAGAGTTAGAGATTTCGAGTTACACTCGGAACCTTATATAAATTTAGTAAAGACCCGAGAGTTACTACATATGGTGATATAGTTGCAAGAGTTGCAAATGGTGTTGAGAAATATCACGCATTCTCTCGAATATAAATTATTTCTAGTCTATATATATTGACATGGGTCGGTCATTATATTGGTAAGACTAGTGCATTGTCTATATATGTAATGGACATATGGTTTGTCTCAACAGACTGTGAGCTTAGCGGAAGTTCGTATAGAAATGCAGATATTCATTAGTTGAATGAATATTGAATTAACTCATAAAAGATGACTAATAGATATTCCATAAAACTGTCAATAGTTATCTTTTCGAGTTGAGTAGTGTTATTGTGGTCCTTTGACTTGAGACACCACGGTGGTCTTGTGAGTGATCCTCTGTGCCTGATACCATGCATGTCAGAGACCTTTCATGGTCTGGCCTCTGGATGACTGTTAGGTATAGACCGATGCTCACGAAGATCGGTGTGTGTTAATATGAGGATTCGTCAGTCCATATGGTTGGATTATGTTTCCAGAAATTTTAGAATATATTCCGGAAATCTTTTGGCCGAAAGTTCGTTGAAGAAATTGTTTCTTTGACATTATAAATAATATTCAAAAAGAGTTTTGCTATATTATTTATTAATGGAATATAAGAATAAAAAATTTCATATATTGAGTAGATAAGGTTTTGACAGTATAACTATAACCTTACTCAATTGGAAACAGAAATGACGAAGGGATTATACATTAGCGTTTTTAACCTCGACTTGTATGGTTCGACGTGTCGTGTTGTTTTGTCATGATTTGTAGGTGGACAGCCTTCATGAAATATGTATACAAAATAATGAGATAATATGTATATATATACGTAACAACTGAACGTGAGCCTAGAGAGTTCCATATATTGAGTTTACTCGTTGAGCACTAGGGCGACCTCTCGTCAAATGCTGACAAAGTATTATTTGGTATTTAGGATTAAATTGTTTAATCCGATAATTTATGAGATGAATTAAATTAATAATTTTATATCAATAGTTGATATAAGTTTATTGTATAATAAAGTAAATTTGATTTACATTAAATTAGTAATTAATTAGTGAATTAATTTAATTGTTAAATTAATATGAGGCCTTATCTTCCCCCCTCCCTCTTACACATTTACCTTTTTTGTCTCCCCTAAAATCCCTAATTACCCTCTTCCTTTCACCAAAATTCTATTTTCAATTTTCAAATAAACCATATATATCTAATTTTTTTATTATTGATATATACATATATTTATATTGTATATATATATATATATATTTTGATTAATTTAAAAAAAAAAAAGGCTTTGGCTGCAGCAATTCGCCCCTCTTTTTTTTCTTTTAATTTTTTTAAATATATTTTATAATTTAATTATTATAAAAATATTCTTAATATTTATTTGAAAATAGTACAAATAACAACATAAAAAGTTACACTTAAAAATATAAAAACATAAATTCTAATCTATGTTGCCTCCAAAGTCTCCTCCTGGCGCACTTGGTGATATACCCAATACTTCGTACCATAATTGATTACGAATCATATAACGAGTGGCCCATTCTTTAGCTTCATACGATGAATGTTCCCACCACCACATTGGGATGGGTGGTACAGGGTAATGAGGGTGTAAAAAAACTTGCACAAAGTGTCTGCCAACATGAGCAATAGCTATTTCTTGACGCTCTTGCTCTGGAACTGCAAACAACTCCAAACATTCTCAGCAAATGTATGCAGTACAATATTGTACCTCGAAGCGATGACAATTCCTAAACTCATTGAGTCCATCCAATGTACCTCTGGTGCCGGCGACTGGAAAAAATGCAGTAAGTGTAATAGATTGTCAGCCCATCCGTTTGATGGATAAAGTCGATCATATAAATCTTTATTTTGTTGAATCTCTTCAATAAGGTCGCATCGTACTTGACCCCAACCTTCTTCGCCATACCCGATTAGTGCAGCTATTGCTCTGAATCCACAATGACCATCAGCTTGAACGTCAATAGTGTGAGAAATATAACGTTGATATGCCACAGGTAATTTCTGAATATAAGTATCACAAATCGGTGGAAGTTGAGACTGGTCATGAGTTGATCGCCTCCCACGACCTCCTCTTCCTAGAGTCGGTACAGTTGGTTGAGTGACCCTAGATCCTGAAGTGGAAGCATATCCAAAAGAAGGTATGCGACGTTTGCTTTGCTCATCTCTGCCTGTAGGTCGACCTCTATGTTCAGTGTTGTACGAAGGGACTCGAACTGTGCTTTGAGATGGATCTGCCATATCGAGAAACTTGTCTATCATATGCTCTCGCATACATGGATCCATCTCATGTAATAATTCAACAACGTTTGATATCCTGTCAGGTCGTGCTGCATTATAATTGAACTGGTGTACGTGCATTGATAACCTTCTCCAATGTGCGTCAACACTTTCTATCGAAATTGGGATGGAAAGATGAAGACAATATGCAATATCGTGCATACATGGCAATCCATATATTATTTTGAACGAGCAGTTGCACATGCCGGCTAGTTGGTGACATGTTTCATCAACACATTTCAGCTGATCATAAATAAACTCCATCGCCTCTAATGAAATCCGACACCTTATTTCATTAAAAATCTCCACACGCAAATGTGTATGTCGTGGAATGTTCAGAGATTTCTCGAATGACTTTTGAATTTCCCCAAACTGATTTCTCAACATCTTGTGTATTTTTTCAAAAGATAATTGTAGGGATGACATGGTATTTCCCAAATATAATTTCAGTCTCGAATGTGCAGACTCTGCCCTGTAATTTAAAAAATATTGTATTTTTCATTAGTGAAAATTACAATAATGATCAATAATTTAAATAGTAAAAAAAAATATTGTACCTCTGACTTGAATTGCTTCCCAGGTGCATACATGTATCAATCCATGCTGAAACAAATCGGTCTCTGTAAGGGTGTAACCATGTCTCCCAAAGGTAATTTATAGCACCATTGAATTGTCTAAACTCTTCGCGCATCACCTCCCATTTCTGTTGGTAAGACCATTGTGTTGATGAATTAATAAGGGAGTGCCATGATGAATAAAAGTGTTTCCATTGTATACCAAGCATAGGACTACATTTCTTCATTACGCACTGATTTATGTGCCAAATACAAAGAATGTGACGAGCCATGGGAAAACATGTTTCAATGGCTTTAATAAGCCCCAAATCCCGATCTGAAACAAAAACTGATGGCAATGATGCTCCTTTTTCAACCATCCATTTCTTCAAGATTGATAATGCCCATGTTAGTTGCCCAGCCGTCTCATTACTAAGATATGCGAACATAAGCGAGTAAGTTCGCATTGTGGATGTGATACCAACAACCTCCAATAGTGGTATCCGATACTCGTTGGTCTTGTATGTTGCATCAATGATTAACACAGAAGGAAAGTTAACAGACAGCTCTAAGCTTTTTGGATGAACCCAAAGAATATCTGTAATTTCATTGGTGTCTGGATTTGTAAGGTAATCATGAAGATAATTTTTCTTAATCAATTGATCCAAAACATATTGAATAGCAGTTAGACCACCCCGTTTTGCTTCTTTATTTCTGGAAATAGCATTGTAAATGCTTCTGATGTCCGTACTATTTGACGGGTCTCTTTCCTTTAAAACACTAAGAATTTCACGAGGTGCGGTGCTGTTGGCCATATCAAGCACAAATTGTTTCTCTAACGGTTTTAGCCTAGACGGATATTCATGGCCATCAAGATATTCTGCAACTTGATGGTTATGGAAACCACATGTAACCTTTAATCCCCACATAATACCGTCTGGAGGTTTTGGTATACCTCGCAGCTCAAATGGGCATTCACATTTTTTTGTCCCACTATTTTTTACTATGGATTGACCTTCAACAAGATACCGCGCGGTGGTTTGTACTTTCCTCCTCTTTCACACATAAGATGACACTTTGGCAGCTTGCCGCCTTTCAAATTAGCAGAATTTTTAATCACTATCGCAATATTATTCTCTAGACCAACTCTTTTCGCCCAATTTATCATATCTTCTCTACTTTCAAAGATCTATATACAAAATAATGAAGATATATAAATAACAAATATATGTAATTTCTACACTTTAAAAATAAATAACGAATGTACATAATACAAACATAAAAATAACCTGGTCTGTAGTAAATTCAGTTGTATAATCACGACTATTGCTGTAGATGCTTTCCCCACTTCGAACTTCATTCTCGCCTGACCAACTATCTGAAAATGAGCCCAAGTTACAGTTATCCATAATGTTTCCCGAATATGATAGCTATATTATAAGAAGAGAGAATGATATGTTGAAGGAGAAAAAGAGAATGAGATGAGAGAGGCTCAAATGATATTACATTCAAACTTACAAACTACCTCTTTATATAATAAATAAACACAAATAAAACAAATAACTTTAAAAAAAAGTAAAAGAAGATATGGATACTGATTTACGAAATTAAATAAGACAAACAACTTTTAATAAAGAAAATATAAAATCAGAATCAGAATAAGAATCAACACATCTTTTAATAAAATAGATTTTTTAAAAAGTAAAAGAAGATATGGATACTGATTTACGAAATTAAATAAGACAAACAACTTTTAATAAATAAAATATAAAATCAGAATCAGAATAAGAATCAACACATCTTTTAATAAAATAGATTTTTTAAAAAGTAAAAGAAGATATGGATACTGATTTACGAAATTAAATAAGACAAACAACTTTTAATAAATAAAATATAAAATCAGAATCAGAATCAATACAACTTTTAATAAAATATTTAAAAAAAAAGTAGATATGGTTACTTATTTACGAAATTAAATAAGACAAAAAACTTTTAATAAATAAAATTTAAAATCAGAATCAGAATAAAAATCAACACAACTTTTAATAAAATATTTAAAAAAAAAAAAAAGTAAAAGTAGATATGGATACTGATTTACGAAATTAAATAAGATAAAAAAATTTTAATAAAGAAAATATAAATCGAAATCGAAATCGAAATCAGAATCAAAATCAAAATCAACACAACTTTAAATTTAATATATATATATATATATAATTTTTTTAAAATTATTAAACTTTTTTTTTCGAAATTAAAAAAAATATATATAATAATAAAAAAAAAAAAAAAAAAGGGAAGGGGGGACGATTGTTCCCCTCAAAAGGGGAACAATCGCCCTGGACGATCATCGTCCAGGGCTCCAGGCCCCAAGGGGGATGATTCCCTTGGGGCCAATTTTTGGTTTTTTTTTTTTTTTTTTTTTTATAAATTTCGAAAATAATAAAAAAATTATATTGTTTAAAATATTTTTTTATACATAAGTAGTTTTAATTAAATTAAAATGAATTAAAAAAATTAAACGAATAGATAAAAAATATGTAATATTTATTAACAAAAATAAAAAAATAAAAAAATAAAATTAACATTTTATTAATTATTAATAAAATATTTAAATTTTATAATGTGTAAATTTTCAAAAAAAAAAAAAAAGAATTGTAAATATTGATAAGGTTTTTTTGTAAAATCCAAAGGAGAGAGGGGGGAGGGGGATGTGTCAGTTGTCAGTGGGGGGGGGGGGGGAGATCAATTTTCAATTAATAACAAAATTGATTACTTAGTCTATACAAATAAAAGTTTTAATTAATTAAGTAACTAAGTTAAAGCAATTGAATAATTTTAGTTAAAGTAACTAATTTATTCAATTGTAACTAAGTTATTAAAGTTGGTGAGATATATAATTTAACTATGGTTGAGTTGTTTTTTTGAAACAAGTGGTGTAGATAAAAGATGCTTTCTTACCATGGTTTATTAAATGTTTTTGTTTTTGTTTTTCATTATTTTAATTTAATAAAAACAAAAACTTTTTGCTCATTTTGATAAGCCACTGCCGTAAAAACCAATTGAAGAAATAGAAAAGAAGAGTTTTTTTCTTTCTTGCTTTTGCTCACTGCTTCTTACTCTCTGCCGAGCAACACAAGAGAAAGAATTGGTTTTTGCTTTTCAAAATCAAGCCTTTATTCTCACCAAATCATTACCAAAATATAATGAAGTCCATGGAATTAATCCCTAAGTGTGTTAAGGGTTAATTATGTTCTTGAGGTTTTCCTTTTCCTAGGGTTTTAAGAGTTAAAATTTGGGGAAAAGTTGGTTGCTACTCTTGAGTGATCAAACCACCTTTTGATCACCAAGATTTGTTCCTTGAGTTGCTTAATTTGGTGGAGGAAGAAGAGATTTGGAGAAAGCTTAAAGCTTGGAAAATTTGGAAAAGCTTGAAGGAAGGATCAATTGACAAAGCTTGTTGGTACATTTAATTTGTGAATTTATTTGTTCATTTTGTTGATTAATTTAGTTGAGAAAAATTGTTATGGAAGTGTTGGATAAATTGGTAGCATGTATGTGAGGAATTAGAAGCATTTAAGTGTTGAAAATTAGTATATAGTTGATATGTTAATTTTGAATGCTTGGATTAATTTTTTCAAGAGTTGGAAAATTATATTGTATGCTTGAATTAATTTTTTCAAATGTTGGAAATTAATTTTAGTATGTTTGGATTATTTTCAAGTGTTGGAAATAATTAGGATGCTTAGTTTTAATTGTCAATAGTTGATAAATTGATTAAAGTGTGTTGAAATTTTTAAATGGACTTATGGTAATTTTAATACATGAAAATGTTTTAATGCATTGCAAATTTTAAGTTTGTAATTAAAATTTTAAACCCACTATTTATAAGGACTACCGAGATTTAATTAAAAAATAATAATTTTTTTTATTCGCTCGCGATTTGATCTCGGGCGGGTTTCCGCTGCACTCGGGTTTGTCCGTTCCTCACACAACACCAAGTGCACTCCTTGACAAGTATATGAACAAGGAAGATGGTGGATCTCCCTCAAAACCAAAAAAAAAACAGTGTCTGGACAATATTGATGTATATGTTAATCTTTTCCAACCATTTAATTTGGAGCAAAAGGAACCCCTTATAAAGGCATGGAGGGGTGCTATAGGGCACCTCTTGGGTGGGGTTGCAACCCTCCATGGATTGTAACCACTCAAACACCCATTTGACATCCAAAAAGACATATATATCCTTATGAAATAATTGAAGAATTTACAACACAAAAAAGGATATTGAGTCATTGAAAATAAATCGTCCAAATCGGAGGGTTGTGTATGAAATTTAACTTTAAAAAATTAACATTACCTGTGAAAATAAATTTGTCCATTGAAATATTTATCTATTTCACTTTTAGAATATAAAAAGTACGCAATTGTCTTCAAAACTTATTTAGTTATATTTCATTCCAAAACTATTTATTTAGCAAACAATATTTTGGAATATTACATTATAAACCTCTTATTTTTTTGTAAAGATAATCATGATACATTATTCTTCATTCTATTCCATTCCGTTTCATTTCATTCTTTCGGATTCCATTTCATTATAAATTATCTTCTTATATCAATCCAAACATAACGCTGAAAAATATTTCCTCCAACAAAAATTATCTGAGCATGTGCATCTGATATTTCTTCAAAGCTGGCACCTTTCATCATATTTTTTTAAGGGTTATTTTCGGGTTCTTTCCCATATACTTTCAATATAATAAGAGAAACTGAAAGTATTTTCAAATATGTTTCTTACTAAATGAAACTGTTTGAGAAGTGTTAAATTATTAAGGGCAAATAAGTAAAATATGTTGGCTAAAAGAGTGAAACAATAAAAAAGAGTTTGATGTAGAGATAATAACTTTTTATTTTTATTTATAATTTAATAAGTATCTTCTCGCTAATCATAATCCGTTAACTCTAATAAATACGCCGACGTGGCTTAACGAAAGCCGCTGACTCAGCTTTAACACCCATGTCAGCAACTTTCGTTAGTGTTAACTTAACAAATTAGGATTAACCGGGCTAAATTATAAATAAAAATTCTTTAGAATGGAAATGTAAAAAACACATAATTTATAGGACTATATGAGTTATTATCCCTTTGATATTTGATGAGTAATAAAAAAGTGTTTGATTCAAACACTCTTTTGTCTATCAGGTTTTTTTTTTTTATAATGTTGGAAACCTATCATCAAACTATTCGATTGGGTTTAAGCAGAGTATGTGAAATCTCCGACGGTCCTAAATTCTTACAAAAAAATATTTACTGGACTCGAATTCAGAACCTAACAATTAAATCTTAAGATATTTATCACCAAACCACACTCGTATTTTATCTATCAAATATTAAAACTTAACTAAGTTTTTCTATTTCACAAACCTTTCTGATTGATTCACAGTGCACATTAAATAGAATAATTTTGATGGGAGCTCAATAAGGCCAATCTTAACCTAATCGGTGTGACGTGGAATTTTATATTGAACGATATTAAATTCGAATTTTATTTGGGATTCATGATTTTTCAAATAATGAGTTGATATATATTTCGACCAATCTTTGACATCAGTCTTATATTTTATCTCTATGGATGAGGGGAAAGCGGACTGTTCTCAATGGACGTAATTTGATGATGTAAAGTTCAGATCTCATACAGAAGTTCTAGGTTCGAATTTAGGGAGTGTGTTTTTTTGTAAGAGTTTGAGGCAACCTTAGATTTTATTTGCTCCGTTTAAGTTCGAATGAGTGATTTGCATATAGGATTTCCAACGATTCAAAAAAAAAAAAAATTAATTGAAGACAAAAATTATCTTGATTTCTTATCATATTTTTTATTCGAAATAAAAAAAATATATATATTTTTAAATCGCATGGGATATATTAACTTAATAGAGATGACAATCTATCGGACAGAATTAGATTTGCCAAGAAAATGAAATTCCAATTATGCACCCACTAAAAAAATAATAATAATCCAAGCAAAATCATATTATCTCAACGTTTTTGGCGTCACTCAGCAGTGATTGCTATCAGCCAAGGAGCATAATTGGCTTCGAGATGATAAAAAACGAACTCTGAGTTCGCTGACGTCATCATCATCTTCAGTAAGTTAGCTCCGGTATTTCGATTCACTTCTATTTTTTTCTTTCAAATTCAATCGAGCGTCGTTTTGTTTTCATAATTGTTAACAGGGTTTTGAGCTTTCCGTATTTTAATGGCCACTCGATCTCCGCCTCATCCCAATCCCACGGCTGAGAATCCCGCAACCTCAGGTTTTTTTTTTATGGCGCTTGATCAATTGATGTAATTGATTTATAATTTTACTTAAATATTATTGAAAATTGTCAGCTTTAAATTGAACTAGGTATGTTGTTTAATGAACTTATGTTTAATTCTTATCAAAAAGAAGCTTGGAAGAAAGTGTGATTGAGGGGAAATGTGGAATTGTTATATTATGGAGATTTGTTAATTTGTGCTGATTCTACAAACACCTATATTATTACTAATATTATGCAACTCATACTTGATTTCAAAATGTAACATTGTTTCTGATGGGTTTTGATTTTGATTGATTGATGTTTATGCTGATGGTTAATATTATTTTTCCTTTTTCGTAATTTTTAATTTCAGCTGCGGAGCCTGTGCAACAAACAAATGGGGTGCAGCAAGATGCTGCCCAGCGGGAGGCTGCTAAGCCTATTTCCTCTCCGTCTGTGTTTGTGAACTCGGAACCAATGAGAGAGGAGCAAGTGCAGAATGCTGTAAAGTTCCTTTCACACCCTAAAGTTAGGGGTTCTTCGGTTATGTATAGACGATCTTTCCTAGAGAAGAAGGGACTTACAAAGGAGGAGATAGATGAAGCTTTTCGGCGTGTGCCCGTAAGTAAATTATTTATTTTCAATTCTCTTTTATCGTGCGGTTCATTTTATTTCTGAAGAATTCAATTTGTTCACTAATTTGTTAATACTTGTTGTTTTCATTGATATTCAGGACCCACCTAAGTGCACAGGCAACCAGTACTAACCAAGGTAATGAGGTTATGTATTGAAGTTAGTCATGTCTTCTGTGGTGTTGACAATTGAACAGAATTCAGCTGAAGCTTGTATTACTGATTCTTTTTTTTTTTTTTTTTTTTGCTTTTATACTACCAGCAGATGGGCAGGCGAAATCATCATTGAACATCCAGTCACAGGCCCCAGCACAAGCTTTGCAAGCACAGCCTGCGGGAGCTTCTTCTACTGCTGTTTCACCAGTGAGTACATCAATAATGTCGCGGTTTCACTGGTATCATGCTGTTCTTGCTGTTGGAATACTGGCTGCTTCTGGTGTTGGAACTGCTGTTTTTGTTAAGGTAACAACAAATAACCTTTGTTTTACATTCTTTATTAACTGTGATAAGATGTATTGATGCCTTATATTCATGTTCTATTGGAATTATCTGCATGGTATTGCATCTCTGCGCATCTTGTGCTCAAATTGGTATATAGCAGCCTACATTAGATTCTTATCACATAATATTTTATGCCTGACACGGTCAAATAATGTGTCTCCTGGTTTCAGAAATCTCTTATTCCTAGGTTAAAGTCTTGGATACGGAAAGTTGTACAAGAAGAAGAAGACGGCAGTGAAAAGAAAACTAATTGAAAACCTAGTTTGGCTGAAGAAGTGGCTGCAGCTGCAAAAGCAGCAGCATCTGATGTGGCAAAGGCAAGCCAAAAAATGTTAAATTCGAAAAACGAAGGTTTTTTTCTCCTAATTGATTTTTAGTTCATATACTCTCATAAAAATTTTTTTAATCTTCATTATTCATTAATTAGTAATAATCTTCACGTACGAGTTATGATAATCTTTTTCATTTTTTCGGAGAGGAGATATTTTTCAGAATTTATGAATCTGTTAGAAGTTCAACTTCAGGAAATGAAGTCCATGAGTAATTCCATCAAGAAGTTAGAAGGTACATTAGATCTTCCTTCTGATCAAACAAGCATATAATCATATTGTGGAGCAATTTGGTCCTTGATTTGCTGCTTATTGTCCATCTCTACAGCCATTTGATTTGTCAAGGATGCTATGATCTAATTAGTTGATACATGTATGCGGAAGCATTGTCCAAAATACTCAACCGAAAACTGCATATTACTGGCTTTTTTAGGCTCCTGAGCCAGTGGCATCAATTGATGCTTGATTTACTTTACTTCATACACGAATTTTATATTTATAATTGCATCAGCGAAAATGAGCATTACGTATGTACATGATTGCTTCATGATCACTCTGTAAAGTCTTGTTCTCTGTAGGCTGTAGTTAGGCCAGTGCCTTGGCCATTATCATCAAGTATGTTAGATGATATTATAAAACATGTGATGTCTTCTCAATGGTGTATGGGATTTGATCAACTTGCTGATTGAATAACCTTTGCTTCTGTCTAATTATAAGGACAAGCTAATAATTATGGGAGAACCTCTCTTGTTAATCAAGAAGATCATAGGATCTCAGTCACAAGTGTGAAGGTAAGATGAAGTGTTGGAGACTGTGAATGGTTTTCATAATCTTTATTTTGTAAAGAATATATGGCACATAAATGTTCTGATTCAAATTTGGGTTCTCTAAGTTGAGTTTGTACTAAAGCAAAATTTCTTGGCAGCAACCCTATGCGAATGGGAAGACGGACTTTGATGTGCGATCAGGTTGCTTATTCTTTCTTGTTGGTATTTTAAGAGCTTGAATTTCTTCATCAAATAACTGGAATTTTCTGTGCAGTGAGATCTTCCTCACCTCCCGTACCTGCAGAACCCGTTGTTGCACCTCACCCAAAGTCATACATGGAGGCAAGTACTTTAGTCGTGCCTTTTATTTCTCAGAAATTTTTATACTTTTATCTTGAATTTTCATTTCTGTATACTTATGTCTGATTCTTGCTGCATATTCACATTTTCTGGATGAACAATTAGTCGCACTTGTCCAGAATGCTTTTTCTTGGCTGGGCTTGGAAAGAATTCCACTTGCTTGATTTTTTTATAATTATGTTGCAGATCATGGCAATGGTCCAGAGAGGGGAGAACCTCCCAAAATTAGGGTAACTGATTTTATTTTTGACGGTTGAGTGAGATTGACTTGTTTACTGTTTAATGCTGATTCTCAGTCAATCTGGATTAATATACAGGACATCAATGATCTACCTCCCAACCCTAACCAGGAACTATCAAATCCACGCTTATTACCAAAAGCCAAGGTAAGCTGGTTCATTAGATTCGTGAATTATGATTACCTCTTAGAATACCTTGGTTTTATAATTCCTGCATCACTAGGTAGGCATAATATTATAGTCCTCTCAACTGTTTCATGTGATTAACATTTGGACTTTTTATGAAAAACACTTGAATATGATGGCTACCACATTTTCATTGAAATTGATAAAATCTGCATCTGGCATCTGATTTGAAAAATGTGTTTAAAATATGACTCTTAAATAGGGGGGAATAATATCATGCAGATTTGGTGACAATTTGTTAAACTACAGGCGTTGAGATAAATAACTGTATGAAAAGAATTTTGAAGTTTCTTGAATATAACCTATATTGATTATTACCTTTTATCCTATTGAGTAGCCTTGGGAGGTCGGCCAGGCCCCAAATGCCTCGGGCCAAGTACTTAAGTCTCAAGTAAGCGCAGAAGGCTTTAATTACAAGGTTCACGAAAACGGGCTGAACCATCATCAGTCAGACGATGAGAGTTCAGTTCCTCGGTGGCAGCGGAAAAATGTGAAGATCACAGATGTGAATGAAGATGAAATCAAGGCTGGACCCTATGGTGTGCGAGCGAATGAGCCACCAGTTCAGCGGACATGGGTTCCTCCCCAGCCACCTCCTGTTGTAATGCCAGAAGCAGCCGAAGCGATACATAGGCCAAAACAATCAGTTTCGACGGAACAATTGACTAGTGATCAGTCAGCATCTCAAACTCCTCAAACTTCTGAAGTAACCGATGAATTGCAGAGGATCACAAAAATATCCGAAAGGGGTGGTATAGAAGAGGTTAACAGTGAGATTCAAGAAGAACTAGGAGCACAAGCATGAGAGGAACCTCATTATCTCCAGGTACTCGATGATCATAATCGCTCCAGAACGTTATGAATGCTAAGCAATAAGCTTGTTACCCACACCAATTATGTACTTTAGATGAGCAATAATGCACTCTACGGTTTGGTTCCCATGATAGTGAACTTTTTGTGTATTAAGTTATCAACTTCTATTGCACAAGTCCATAGAGTGCAAGCTTTATCTAGGACATTTGTATTTTTATTGCTCATAGGACACAAATTATAAGTTATTGCTTGCATGCTTTCACCTCAATGTGGTAATTGGGATTCATTAATTCATAGTCCTAATGGATCCCACCAAAAGACTAAATGGTAAATGCGAGGCTCACTCAGTTGGAAATTGGATTTGCAAAAGATCAAAAGGGTTCCTTTAAATGGGACCCAAAACTAAAGGAATTTTGCTGTAATGTCGGCAAAAATTCTCATGGGATGGGGGCTGGTAAGTTAGGGGTAGATGATGGGATAATTTTTTTTTATATATATGTTAGTTGGACATGTCGAGTATAGGTGTTGGTATACTTTTCCAAATAGAGGGAAAATCTTCATGTGAATGGGATCCGTACAGAGGCGCAACATGTTAGGGGCAGATAAGAAAATGATTTTCGTACCAGTTAATTAAACGACGCGGCTACGAGTATTAGTGTATTGGTGTCCCCATATCATATTCGGTCAGTTGTCATCCCTAATTGTTGGGTGTCTACTTCACTCACACGCATAACCATTAGAGACCCAAAGTTTAATTTACGCATAACAGTACATAAGAGTACCTTTAGAAGACAACCCTCTATGTCTATAAATAAAGGCATAAGGTTCTCATTTTAGTCATTCATTTTACTCCATTAATTCTTTTATATAAAGTCATATTAGAAAGTCTAAGGTTCTTTCATATTTTAGAGAGTTCTACCATTTTGTCTAAGTTCAAGTTTTTGAAGAAACGAGTGCCCTTTCAACAAGAAGCAATCAAGTTATCATGGGAGAATATTAGTCACAAGAAATCCGTAGAGCACCGAGGCGGGACTAATAAGTTCTTAAGGATAGAGGAATCTCGGCTTGGTTTAAATTTTCATATTCTTTAATAAATTTCATGTTTTTCCAAATTTTTATATTTATATTTGATTACATATTTGGTAGTAATAATTTAATTGAATTAAGGATGTTATAAAATGGTTATCAACACATATGATAACCAACAAGTGCATCTACCAAAAAAAAAAAAAAAATTGATGATTTTTCTTTGTTATGTTTTGTTTCGCGGTTCGATCGACATATGATAAAATTATATTTTTAACAAAACACATTCTTTTAAGTGTATAAGTTACGGGTAAAAAGTTACTTATTTCCTAAAAAAGAGTTTTGTAAAAATTAAGATTTTTAGTTTTTATTCACCTTAAAATTTTTAATAAGGTGTTATTTAATTTAATTGATAAAATCTCTTTAATAGAAATAAGAAGTGTGTGTTTCGAATTCCGCTCGTATGGATAAAAAGTGAATTGAATTGCTATGATAAAAAAAAAATATCACTTTTATCAATCACACGATTGTTTATCATAATATTTTCATGAAAATACCAACAGAACCTTCGTAATGATTTTTCCACGTTTCACCTTATCCGCATTATTTTTCTTACCTACTTCAATTTTATAAAGGAACCCACCTAATAGATTGGTTGAGATTTCAATTTAATTGTCAAACATTTTTTTTAAATTATTGAAAATTTCATTTTCAAATCACCGTTTCCGGATTTTAACGGGATAAGTAAAATTTCCAACTATCTCAGACTCTTATAAGAAAAGTATTCTTTGGATTCAAACTCATAATCTCAATGTAAAATTTTGTACCCTATACCACAAAGTCTCATTGGGGACTTAATTATCAAACTTATATAATCCATTTGGGACTTAATTGTCAAACTTATGATTATATAAAGATGTAATGTTTATCTTACATTCCAATAAGCTGATGCAATTAATGTGGTCTTAATTATCAAGATGACATTGACTTTGTAATTGCATTAAAATAACAACGAATTTCTTTTTCTTCTTGGTTTATTATAAAAACCTTTTTGTTTCTTAAATTTTGTGGCAATTTTTTGTTCATTTCCCATCAACAATTTTCAAATTGTAGGTTTACAGGACTTGATCTTAATCTTTTTTTTTTTTTTTTTTTTTTTTTTTTTTTATAACTGATCTTAATCTTTGCTTTAGTTCTATACATTTTTTTTTTAAATCCATAATTTCTATTGAAGTAATCGAATTAAAATGATGATTATGGATGATATAAAAATTCAGATTTAGGTCGAGAATCCGTAAATATTCACGTTATTTGGATTTAGGTTTGGATATGGTTCGGTTACGTTTGGAAATCATAATTGAACTGTACTATTTACTGTTCGGTTACAGTTGAATCATATTTTATTTAATTTTTTAAAAAATATTATAAATAATTAAAAAAATTCAGTTCAACCGTAAAAAAAATCGATTCAATCGATTTTGAATCGATTTTTTTAAGTTGAACAAGATTTATTATGGTTGAACCGTAAATTCGATTCAACCATCGATTGGAAAATGCACCAACTGCAACCGAACCGAATTCATCCGGTTCGGTTGCGATTTGCGGTCCGGTTAATGAACGTTCGATTACAGTTCAGGTCTATTTGGATTTAAAAAAATTGGATCATGATATATAAAAATGCGGATCCAAATGCGAATTATTATATCTATATAGATCTGGAAATGAATTTTTTAAATTTTATGAATTATTATTGGATGGATGTATCTTCAAAAATAAATACGAATGTAAATTTTATCATCTCTAAAGAAAAAAGGATTATGAGTCAAATTGATATGATAATATAGACCAACTAGAGATGCTTAAACAAAATTTGTGATTGAAGTTCACATTTAAAAAAAAATGTCTAGAACTTGTTGAACATAAATAGAAAATAATATTTTCTTGATATTGGAAAATAAAAGGAGATTTTTATTTTTTAAAACCACATTATAAATTTATATCAAACTAAATAAAAAAAAATACTTTTCTTATTAGATGGAATTAGCTAAATCATTATACTATATTCAAAATCATTGTCTCATTAAAACAGTAAAGCATTTTATAACTCATTGTGAGGAAATTTTGTGGGCCAATTAGTGTCATTAAACGTCAAATAACATGCTACTTACAAATCAAACCAGAAAATACAAATTAACCTATCATCAACCCTAAAACCTAAAAACATAAAAAAAACTATAGAAGAACCTGGATAATGTAATGACGATCCAAGTCGAGATCTCTCTGTCCTTAAGTACTTATTGGCCCCGTCACAGGTGTTTTACGGATTCAAATTGACCAATGTTCTCCCATGATAACTTGGATGCTTCTTGTTCAAGGAGCACTCATTAACAAGTGTTTGAACTAGGAATTGGTGGAACTCTCTCAAAACAAAACCAAACAAAATGACTCTCAAATTCGGATTTTTCTTCTATATCTTATGTTTGGATGTGATGCCCCTTTATAAAGCATGGAAGGGTGCCAATAGGACACCCCTTGGGGTGGGGTGCAACCCTCCAAATAGTTGTACCCCTCTCATGCACCCATTATATTCAAAAGACTTATAAACCCTGAATGAATATTAGAATATTAGAAGAATTTCCAACAATCCCCCACAATTCTTCAAATATTCATGTAGACACTTGAGAGAGTTACCATGAGTTAAAGCTGCATCGAAATATGTAGCTTTCGCCTTGAACCTTTCCTACTGAATGACAATCGGATTTACTTGGCAAACCAGTGACCCATAGTCTTGAACTGTTCTGCCGTTGGTGTAAACCAAGACAATTGCCAACACACAGCTTTAATTCGACCATTTTCCCGTTCTACGGTTGTTTTCATTTCGGCCTTGAACAACGGTCCTGGATTCATCAAGCACTTTAGGGTAACCCGCCTTTAAAAGTTCCCATGGAAGCGGCCTCACTTCTTACTTGAAATATGTGATCTACTATGAAGAGGTAATTTGTCTTTACCCCCATTAGGACTCATCTCCTAATATAGTGATCATTAAAAGCCTTAACTTATCATAACCAATGACAGACAGCACTCAGCGTCATTATCGAAATGTGAAAGAGTACAAAACTCTTCAGTGCTTGTTTTGAATTACACAAAGTTTCGGTTGTCCCTTTTGAACCTAGATCTTGGGATCTCCAGTCAGCTAGGTTGGGTTTCCACAGTGACAATTCTTAGATTATAGGCTTCAAGCCCATTCCCCTCGATGACTTCTCAACTTGCTCTCGAGGAAAAACTTTAGTTAGTGGATCCGCTAGGTTTTCCTTCGACATAACATAATCAATCGATATTATGCCACTTGAGAGCAGTTGAAGTATGGTATTATGTCTCCGACGTATGTGTCGAGACTTACCATTATACATTGTATTTTGGGCTCTCCCAATAGCCGATTGGTTATCACAATGTATGCTAATCGCTGGCACCGGTTTGGGCCAACTAGGAATATCCTCCAGGAAGTTTTTAAGCCATTATGCTTCTTCTGCTGTTTTGTCTAACGTTATGAGCTCTGATTCCATAGTAGACCGGGCAATACATGTTTGCCTCGAGGATTTTCATGACACAGCTGCATTACCAAGTGTGAAAATAAATCCACTCGTAGATTTGGAATCCACAGTATCAGATATCCAGTTTGTTAGGGTTGGTGCTCTGAGCGCCAATTTTATTATGTATTTCCTTGTAAATACTTATGTAACGTTTTATTATGAATAAATGAACAGTTTCTTTTATATAACTTCTTCTTTTATATGGTAAAGACGTAACCAACCTTAGAATGATTAGTTATGATACAGTTGCAAAAGCGTCGCAACTGACATTGAGTTGTATCATGACGTTGTCATTCTTAGACAGTTCCCGGTCAAGGTTTACACTACTTGGTCAGTAAAGTAAACCCGTAGAGACTGGTACATATCGTATATTGGAATCTTGGATTCCGATGGTTTCTCAGTGAACCATGAGTCTTGGAGACTCGTATAGACGTGTAGGTGTTTATAGCGAATAAACACTGAACGACTCACCGAAGATTCTTAATGGATGGTACACCAACGTCAATAAGAATCTTCTCGGGTTGAGTGAGCATAGTGATTCTTTGACTTGAGATACCACTGTGGATATCTGAGTTATCCTCCACACTTAGATGGCAGTCACGTCACCGATCTATTTAGATCAGACCTCCGCCTGTTCGTTGGGTGTGGACTGATGCTCAGGATATCCTGTGTGTATCAAGATAGGATCCGTCAGATCTGTGTACATAGTATAGGTATTCAATATGGAATTAGCAATCTGTTAAATTCATGGGCCCGTGGTACACTGTAGAAATTAGTTCTAAGTGTTATTTGAGGGATTGCTAATAGAATCGTCGACGTGATTATATCTATAGAGATTTGACGTTTGTATCTATATCTCTGGATTAATCCGGATACCTGTGACGGAGGGATTATACGTATGCAGTGATCTCGACCTGTATGATTCAGTGAGTTTATCCGTGTTCGTCATAATTTACGGGTGGGTGAATTATGGACACGTAATTTGATTTCGTGACAGATATGCCTGAATCTAGAGAGTCTCACTTATGAAATTTAATCGTAGAGCACTAGGGCAACTGTTATGAATAATACTGATTATTTATAACTCGTTTAATGGTTAAACAAAAAATACATGCAATCAGGACCTATCGATCATTTCCAATATTGATGTGTATTTTATTTAATACTTGATTTTATTAAATACACATTAATAAAATATCAAATTGTGATATTTGACTTATATCATTAATATATGTATTTGAGATATTTATTGTAAATATAATACATATATTTAATATATTTATATTTATTAATTAATTATTTAATTGTTAATAATTTAATTAATTTATAAAATAAATATCTTAAGTAATTATTTCTACTTTATTAATTTGGAAATGGCAAGTTTTAATTGGAACACTTTTTGATAACTTTATTAAAGATAATATGTTATTTAATTTAGCAAAATTTGGACCAATTAAAATCAAACAAAAAATTAAAGTAATTGTTGCTTTAATTACTTGAAAATTCGGCCAAGTGTGTAGGTGATACAAAAATTGGTTTTGTTTTCATTTTACAAAACTTAGACAACTTCAACAAAAATTACAAAAGAGAGAATTGAGAGCAAAGAAGAAAAAGAAAAGAAATCAAAGCAAAAATTTGATTTTGTAAGTTTCTCCACTTCTTATTCTTCATGAAAATTGTTTCAATTTTTCTTAGCTTCAATTGTGCTATTAAGATCATGTCTCTAATCTTTAAGTTTGTAATTAAATTTGTTGGAAGCTTGTTGGAGGTGTTTAAGCATGTTTAATTAATTTATTTGCTTATTAGTGTATTAAGCTTAATGAATTAATTAGAAAATTAAAGTTGCTATTCTAGAGTTAATTAGCCATCCATAATTGACCTAGAATTGTTCTTGATTAATTTCATGATGGTGAGAATTAATTGGTGTAGTAATTTGAAGATTAAAGTGTTGAATTTTATTAATTTAGTGTAAATTGCCTATTTGAGTGATTTATGAAATTAGGGTTCTAAACCTACTCAAATTTTGGGGCTTTTCATATATTAGCTTTAATTTGATGTATATTTGATGCATGTAAAATTTGGGATTAATTGAATTTGATCTTGATGTGTTTTGAGCATTTTGGGCCAAATTGCAATTAACCAAGGTTTTGGGGCTGTTCTGTAAATTCCAAAAAAAACTGGGCAGTGGCGCAATATCTGGAAAATGTTTCTGGTACTGTAGAAAACTTGTAAAAATTATTTTTGGGTTAATTTGGAATTAATTAAATATGTAATTGACATATTTAAAACCAAAATAATTAATTTGCATTAGTTTGGGGTAATTTTGTAATTAAAAGAAATATGATTTCTTAGGTTATATTTCATAATTTAAGAATTGGTTAATTAAATAAATAAGTTTATTTAATTGTTCCAAGAAAATTTTTGAAATCGGAGAAATCGTTTTTCTGCGTTCCGCTGTGCAACCTTGTAATTCTCAATAAAACCCCAACACAGTTAGCATCGCTGTATCCCTATAGTACAACAGGATATCTCTCGTAATATAGCCCATATTTTGAAGTTTCTCTCAGATACCTCAAAACTCTTACTATGGCTTTCCAGTGGTTATGTCATAGATTGCTTGTATATCTGCTAAGCCGATTCACAGCTTGAGCGATATCAGGTCGTGTGCAATTCATGAGATACATCAGACTTCCGATGATTCTTGAATACTCTAATTGCGATATGCTTGAACCATTATTCTTTGATAGATGAAGAGTTAGGTCTATAGGGGTTCTAGCCACATTTAGATCCCCTTTGATATATTTATCAAGTATCTTCTCAATATAATGAGTCTGAGATAATATATATCCGTCTGATGTTCTAGAAATCTTAATTCCTAGGATCACATCAGCTATTCCCATATCTTTCATATCAAATCTGCTGGATAACACGTTTTTGGTAGACTGAATCATTTCATGATTACTACCAATTATCATCATATCGTTTACATAAAGACACACAATGACATATCCTTTTTGAGTTGATTTGGTGTACACATACTTATCACACTCATTGGTTTTGAACATTTATTTGTCAAATTTCTCATGCCACTGTTTCTGTGCTTGTTTTAATCCGTAGAGGGATTTTACAAGTTTGCATACCTTCTGTTATTGTCCAGGAGCACTAAACCCTTCTGGTTGTTCCATGTAAATTTCTTCATCCAATTCACCATTCAAGAATGTCGTCTTTACATCCATTTGATGTATTTCAAGATCACATATAGCTGCTATGGCTATGAACATTCTTATCGATGTGATACGAGTCACTTGTGAGTATGTGTCAAAGTAATCAATGCATTCCTTTTGTCTATAACCTTTTATGACAAGCCTTGCCTTTTACTTATCTATTGATCCATCTGTTTTCATTTTCCTTTTGAATATCCATTTGTAGCCTAGTGGCTTAAAACCTGGTGGAAGATCAACCAACTCCCAAGCATGGTTCTGTAGGATTAAATACATGGTTTATTGCCTCTTTCCAAAGAGGTGCCTCCGGAGAAGACATAGCTTCTTTATAGTTTTGAGGCTCATTTTCTAACAAGTATGTCAGAAAATCGGGACCAAACGACTTAGACGTTTTAGCTCTTTTGCTACGTCTGGGCTCGATTGTCTCAGTATTTACATGTTGATCCGATTCTTGGTCAACTTGATCACTGTCCTTGACAGTATCAAATGTTCTTTTGAAAGAATCTGTTCTCTATTTTTCCTTATAAGGAAACGTCTCTTCAAAGAATGTCGCATTCCTTGACTCAATTATCATATTCGGATTGATGTCAGGAATCTCAGACTTGAGTACCAAAAATTGATATGCACTACTGTTGCGAGCATATCCAATGAATATACAATCAACAGTTTTGGGTCATATTCTAACCTTCTTAGGTTTAGGAACCATTACTTTGGCAAGACACCCCCACACTTTTAGGTATTTGTAGGAAGGCACGAAACCTTTCCATAACTCATATGGTGTCTTGTCCAATCTTTTGTGATGAAGCTTGTTTAGAACGTAGTACGCGGAAAGTAAGGCTTTCCCTCACAAGTTCTGGGGTCAACCAGAACTTGTCAACATGACGTTCATCATTTCCTTCACCGTTCGGTTTTTGCGCTCAGCAATCCCATTTTGTTGAGAAGAATAAAGAGCAGTGGTTTCGTGAATTATTCCGTACACAGAACAATATTCACCGAATGGTGAAACATATTCACCACCTCTATCACTGACTGGCGTAAACACACGCGTATAACGCAAGCGCACGTATCGTTCAAGTAGTATAAAAATATCGATCCCACGAGGACTTAATTCCTACTGTTATTATTAATTATTGAATCTATTTATTTACAAGTATCTAATTGTAGGAGAAGGGGATTGATTGCTTTGGTTGGTTGAATGTGAAATTGCTTAATTAAAATAAAAATAAAATAAACAAAAGAAAAAACAAAGGAAAATAACAAAAGACTCAAAAAGATCTAGGGTCGTGATCTCTTATCTATGTGTAATTAATTAACTTGCTAACCTGGAACACGAAACTATGCAAAAGCCTATTCCGATGGTCAGACGCAAATACTCAGTATAACCCAATTGAACTATATGTCTATGTCAACCACATTACCTGGATTTATTAAGACCAAGTTCCAATTATGGCTACCCCCACCCGACAGGTATATGTCTATCCTGTAAGGAAATCTATTAAAGGGTTATCTATCCTCAAGGAAGATCGTGGACTATTGAATCTAAGGCTGAAACCTAAAATCCCTATGTCTAGATCATTTTAGATTTACCCCATCAATCTTATTAATTGCCAGTTAACAAGACGCATTAAACTTAAGACTCAATAAACAAAAGAAAGAACTACCCATAAAAAGAAAATCAATTATTAAGTGTGTATTGTGTTTCATCACTTCCCTAGAATAAAAATAAAATGCTGGGGTTAGGGGATCCACTTTTACTATTTATAAATTAGAAATCTCCCTTACTATAATATAGAATTTAACGGTGATAACCAACCGACCATATAGGTGATATTCCTTATTAAGTCAGATTTAAATGAAGTCCAACCAGCCATAAAGGCGATAATAATATTCGAACATAAACCAGCCATATAGGCGGTAATTATCTGTCACCTAAAGACCAGCCATATAGGCGGTGCCACTTTATGCCAAATAAATAAAACCAGCCATTAAGGCGGTAATTCCTTTTTAATGTGAATAATAAATTTTATATTATAATTAAGGGAGATTAATCTAAATTAAAATATTAAAAGCTTCACCCTTCCCCAGTGGAAAATTAACTACTAAACATTAAAAGAAATGAGTAGAAGAAGAGATCTATTACTACTGAAAATTAACATACATAAATAAAAAATATTATTTATATATACAAAACTAGATGCTTCCTATAAAATCAGAGAGAATTCTCCAAGGAAAGCATGAAGAAAAATGAAATCTGAAAGCTTCAATTTATAGGCGTTTTTTGGGTCAGCGTCGCCACGCTGGCAACAGTTTTAGGAGTCCACGCGGGTTGGCCACGGGTCTGTCGGCAACATTATTGGGCGACACGTGGCGGCTTATGGTTGGCTGGCGATTCGGTCCAATAGGATCGTGCCACGTGTCAGCTTCGTCGATTATTCGGTCCAATGGCGAGATGACACGTGGCACGCGCTTCGGTTTGGTCCAATCAGATGGTGACACGTGGCGGCCGACGCACGTTAGCAGAGTCAACGGCGCACGTTAGCAAGTCCGACTTATCAGATTTTGACACGTGGCTGGCGGCGCATGTTAGCAGGTCCGCGCACGCTGGGCGTCGCGACGCGCAAGTCTTCAGCGTCGCGATGCTGAAATGACGATTTTGCTCTTTTTGTCTAATTTTGTCCATTTTTCCCCCAAATTGTCTCCAATGCTTCCCAAACTTTATTTATCTGCAAAACAACATAAATACATCAAAACGTTCACAAATCTCGAGAAACTATACGAAATATTAGACCAAATGAGTGGGAAAAAATGATATATTTACCACTCATCACACCCCCAAACCTAACATTTTGCTAGTCCTCGAGCAAAACATAAAATAAAATAATATAAAAATAAAATTAACTAAGCCACTTTCGTAGGGATCACGATTGCATTTAGCGTATGCAACAAGCCTTTAAACCCCTAGGTGTCCCTAGTGGACGAGTCATAATCTCGTGAGGGCTTACAGCAACGATACCCACAAACGTTTTTACAAAAGTAAAAAGTTAGTTAAAACTAATGCACACAAAAGCAAAAAGACAAGCGAAAAGAGAATAAAAGTTGTCCTCAGAGAATGTTTAATATCAAAGTTAGAGGAACCTTCAAAATGCATATCTCTACTAAAATCCTTTTATTTGAACAACATATCTAAACCAGACTCAATGTGTGTGTGTGAATAGTCTAGTAAATAGCTTCGACTCTAAGTTATTAACTCAGTGATTTTGTCTCAATTCTCAATAGTTAATGGGTTAAACCAATCTGAGTATCTAAAAATAGTTCTGTCTACTATAATCAGCTCAGGTGAGATATGTAATTTTTCTGATTTTCTGATTTTTTTTTATTTATATACAATATCTTCCGTCTATGTAACGAGTGTTGGGTTGGTGGCTCCCAAACCAGTTGGCTTTAGGTCACCAGGTGTTAAGACACCCCTACAGACTTAATTACTCAGACTTCAGATATAAATATATTTTTGCAGCATCTTCGATCCATGTAGCGAGCTTTGGGCCAGTGACTCCCAAACCAGTTGGTTTTAGGGCACTAGGTGTTAAAACACCGTTACAGACTTAATAACCCGGATCTTAGATGCTTTATCTTTTTTTTTTTACATACCCCACATAATAATAATTGTAGCCAGAAACAGATGCTCAGACAAACGGTCATTCATTAACCACCGATTATTTTAACTAGTCACTTTATTAAATCCTTATTATCTAACTACTTACTAAACTATTTTAATAGTGCATTCGAGTCTGTCCTAGATAAGAAATTCAATTTAGGGATAAAAGTGAATTTAGCATTTATCTTTTCCTAAAACTTTTTACCTAAACAAACAATCAAATCATCAGACTTTTTATGATTTTTCAAATTTTTGATTTTTTTGGATTTTTGATTTTGGAGACACACAAATAAACAAAATACGGAAATAAAATTACTAAAATTAAACGGAAATCATGCAAAAACAAAAACATTTAATGGAAATTTGTTGCATAAACGAAAAATTTTAACGGAAATTTTTAACAAAAATTTTGCACCCCCAAACCTAAATTAAACATTGTCCCCAATGCGTTCAAAACAAAAACTAAAGTTAGGAACAATGATACCGAGTTTTACGCGTCGGTCTCGTCCTCGTCGCTACCTGAAAGTGGATATGGTGGCATCTGATCCTCCTGCATTCCCATATGTCGTGCCATTCCTTGCTGCAGTTGAACCAAATATCTCATCTTCGCTTCCAATCTGACGACTCTCTCAGGCAAGGTGCGAGACGTGCTGCTCTGCGTGGTGGAGGAGGTGGCTGCTGTGGTGCAGCTGCAGGTGCTGAAAAGGATGGTCCGGCAGGTACTGATGAAGATGGTCCAGCCAGTATTTGTCTCTCTGCTCTGAACTGCTGGATCAGTCTGGTAGTCAGGGCTGTCATTGGCTGCATAGGCTCCTCTTGAGGCTCAACTGGAACCATACCCAATGTGCATAAAGAAGTGATCAAATAAGGGTAGTACAATCCAGCCAGCGCTTGGGTAGCAGCCCAAGCAATATGTGTAGAAATCAGAACTCCTACATCGATCGACAACCCCCTCATCAAACATTACAATAAAATCATCCTCTCTCGGGTGACAAAAGTAATGTGGGTCCCTGGAATGAGAGATCTCGTAATGAAATGAAACCAAACCCTCGCATATGGTTTAAGAAATCTGGAACTCATCTTCATGTACTCCCCACTGCTGCTCATCTCCCATGTAGCATTAGGGATACACAACTCGTCAGTCAACTGCAAGATCTCAATCCCACTCCTCAACTCTGTATACTTATCTACCTCCATCTCAGGGATCCCATAGAACTTGTTGATTGTCACTGAATCAAAAGCAATCTGCTTCTCTCTCACCACAGTGTGAAAATCGACATGATCTGCGGCATTCGCGTAAAACTCTCTTACCAGTGTAATGCTCGCTAGTTTGGGTTGGGTACATAGATTCTCCCAGTGTCGGTTAGCGATTATTCTATCAATCTCAGGAAACATTCCAGAGGTTATCTGAAATCCTCTCTCAATAATCCTGACCTTCTTAGTCAATCCCCGTTCATAGCGCTGCTCGGTAGCCGCTGAAACAAACTTAAACCTGTCGAAATCAAGTTATGCAGATGTTGAACCCCTTGATATTTTCGGCATTTTTCCGAAATTTTGGCAGAACTTCCTCTGTTTTTCCACAAATCCTCAACAACACAGAACACTCAATCACCACAAACACTCCAAATCAATCTGTCACCGCACTTCATCCCCAATTACTGCGATTCAAATCAATCACAATCCAACACTTCGCAATTCAAAATTCCACCAATTCACAATCAACCCAATCACAGATTTATCAATCAATTTACCAAATCACCAAATTGAATTCAATTTTTACCGTTATACTCAGTTTCTAATTCGGCAGTGGGTTTGGTGAGACACGGCAGTGTTGATGTTGGTTGGCATTCACGACAAGACATGGCAGTGGGCTCGTCTTGGTGTTGAGTGTCTCGGTTTCTTGGCTGTTGTGGTTTGCTTCTTGGTTCGGCCGGCTTGGGTCGTTTTTTATTGATGATGTGTTGTTTGGTTCGGCTTGGCAGTGAGTAGTTGATGGTTATGGTGGTCTCGGCTTTGGGCAGTGATGAAGGTCAAGATGTTGCTCGTTTGCTTGGTGGTGTCAGTCTGGATGTGGTTGGCTTGTGCGGTTCTTGGGTCTGGTCGTGGTTGGAGGATGCTCGGTGATGATGGTGCTCAGCAGTAGGTGCTTGGTTCTGGTCTTCTCGTGGCTCGGCGAAGTGGGTTGCTCGGTGATGGAGGTTCGGTTAGTGCTCGGTTTCGGATATGGTGATGGTGTCTCTCTTGGTCGATTCCGGCAATTTGGGGATGTGGGTTTGATGTTGAAGTCATGGATTGGCTTGAGGGCTCTCGGGTTTGTGCGTTAATGGCTCTGGTTTCGGTGGAGAAGATGAAGGAATGAGAAGAGATCTACGGCGCCTCTGGTTTATGTTCTGTCTTCGATTCAGCGTCGACGCTGAAAATTGCCTAGCGTCGCGACACTCGTTCTTTTAGGGTTAGGGTTCTGAAATCTGTTCATGGTGCCGCGACACTGAGTGCTGTGGGCGTCGCGACGCAGGATTTTTTTTTTTTTTTGGCAAAATCATGTCTTGCGACGGATAAATCCATGGGGACGCGTCTCAAAAGGCGTCTCCTTACTCGGCCGTCTCTTCTGGATCAACTTTGTATCTTCGTGATTTTGTCAAGTGTTTATTTTGAAATTAATCCCGCTTGCACTTGTTCGCTTTGTCCTGTAAAATTCCGTTTTTATTTTTCCTGCAAAAATAACACAATATTAGCTCAAATTTATGCAACAATACACAAAATACGAATCACTTACTCTTCTCACCAAGATGTAACAATATCTCCAATTTTGAAGAGTTTAGAGAATCGTACCTGATTAGTAGTAATTTATAAAATTTCACCGATTAAGATCTATATCTAATCTACGCTTTTTATCACGATCATCATTTGACCAGTTCAATTTGGAAAGAATGGGATCCGGTTTTGGTTCAAAGGCAAGGATTTGGTCGATTAGTTCTTCTGCCTTTGTAGCAGTTAGGAAAATGTCATTCACTGATTTTGTGACGAATTCATGCCTTTTTGCTTCCGCAAGGAAAATAAAAAGAAAATCGAAGAAATGCTCGGTGTTTAGTAACCCAATGGGTTTCTGATGAATGTTTAAATGTGCCCACGATGCTACTGTGAACAATTCTTCAAATGTTCCAAGTCCTCCTGGCAATGCAATAAAAGCATCTGCAGTATTGATTATTTCTTGGATTTGTTCGGACATACCTGATACGATACGTTCATCACCATTTGTGGGTCCGATCAATTGTTCGTTTGCCAAAGGTTTCGGGATGATTCCTAGAACATGTCCGCCACCGTCCTGAACGGCTTTTGAAATGCTTCCATCAATCCCAGATTGCTACCGCCATACACCAAGTGCATGTTCTTTTCAGCAATTACTCGCCCCAATTCTTTCACAGCCTCGATGAATTCTGGTTTGTTACCAGAATTGGATCCACAGAAAACGCAAATTCTCTTGAATCTCTGCTGTGATGTTGCTTCCATTTTCTCTTTCTTATTTGAATGTGTATCTGGATGTGACGAAAGAGAGAAATGAAGTGCTAAATTTATAGACCTGAAAAGGGTGAGTAATAATTGCACTAGTATCTGCCAAATGACAATTATTAGATGAACGTTAAAATAAATCGTGTAAAGTCAAAAAGTATAAATCTTGTCTGCGAAAATAAAGATAAAAACAAAAGAAAAGCAAATCAAAGCAATAATTAAGACAACGAAATTGTGTACTCAATACGCTTCTCGCTAGTATAAATTCATGAGGATGCGTCTCAAGATCTCATTCCTTATTCAGCCATCACTCACGATTTATCTTTCATCTCTGCGATCTCCAAACATCATTCCTTTTGTCTTAAAATGCTCCTTTTGTGCTTTCACCTGGAAAACTAATACACAAAATTAAAAAAATTCTACAACATGTATACACAAAATATGAAAACAGAAATTACAACAAAGTGCATGGGTTGCCTCCCTGCTAGCGCTAAATTTTTCGTCTTCAGCCAGACGTGACTGAAATCCATCTGTCAAGGCGATTTCAGCGTCATTTTGGATGTCCGATTATAGATAATCCCATGAGCGTTGCTTTTGAAGGGTCTCTTCCAACGGTAAGGTAGTAAAATTTTTTTTGTCTCATTTAATGCTTGTGCCACCTTTTTAAACTTTGTCGCTCCAACAATTCCTGCAAAGAAAGAAAGAAAACCAGGAGGTCTCGTATGGTGCTTGACTTGGAATGGAAGTTCCATTCTGTCAAGCTTCTGGGTGATATCTTTAATATGTACTCCCCAACACAGTGATGTTTCGCCTGAATGCTCTGGATCTTCAATAAGTTCAGACATCTGCTCCTCCATTTGCTCTGCTTCTTGCTCCACCTGAGGATGAAAAGATGTGTCTGACATTAGGTCTTCATCCTCCGATTCGGGTGAAATGATTGGCTCGGGTAGATTTTCTTCAAACATCATTGCAAAACAATCTTCAAGATCTTCAACCAGAGGATGTAACGATGTCTCTTTCTGTACGTTTTTATCCTCTACGATTGGTAATTCTTCCTCAAATATCATTGCAATGCAATCTCCAAGATCTTCGTTTTGAGGATACAGAATTCCATCCCCAATTGTTGTTGGTGCAGTTGGTACAAATAAATCAACTTCATCCTCGTCAGAATCTGAATAATAAAAGTCAAATGGAGACTTTGCTGGTTTGGGCTCATGAACTGATACCTCTGGTTGTTGATACTGCTCAGCCTCCTCCTTTACTGAAGTGTCATCGTGAAATGATTGGTACTCGAAGGCTTCATCAGTGTTATCTGAAAATGATTCTTGAGGTATGCAGCTCTGATTTTCTGTTAATTGTCTCATTTGATCTGTCATCCTCTGAATAGATTCTAATTGTCTCTGAATACTTTCAAGTTGGTTCTGTTATGTTTCAAGCATTACATCCAACTTTTTGTCTTGTTTCTCGAACCAATCTTTGAGCATGTCAACCAATGATTCTTCCTCTGATGGTTCTGGTTGTTGGTAAAGATCAAACGTAGATGGTGGATAAGATGGAAAATGTGGCTCTGTGAAATGTGATGGCTCATCATACCATGAAGGATTTTGATAGTTCTGTCACCCTGAATTGTAGTTTTACTCGTAATAATCGCTTGGGTGGTTACCATTACATATGTCACATCTCCACATTGAGTTCTGTTGAGCAAATGTAGTATTGTTTGGTTCTGGCATCCAATGATAGTCATTGGGCTGAACAACAGGCCTCAGAAAATCGAACTGTTGCTCCCAGATGTGGGGTGTATCTTCTTGTAAGGCTCGTAATCTCTCCATCTCCCAGTATTGTTCCATTTTTCAACCACCTGAAAATAAAAGAAAGAAATAAAAATTACAGATAAAATTAAAGAAAATTAGATACAAGTAAATTAGATAGCTTCAAAATTAATAACTCAAGAAATATAAGTTCCCGGCAACGGCGCCAAAAACTTGACCGGCGTAAACACACGAGTATAACGCAAGCGCACGTATCGTTCAAGTAGTATAAAATATCGATCCCACGAGGACTTAATTCCTACTGTTGTTATTAATTATTGAATCTATTTATTTACAAGTATCTAATTGTAGGGAGAAGGGGATTGATTGCCTTGGTTGGTTGAATGTGGAATTGCTTAATTAAAATAAAAATAAAATAAACAAAAGAAAAAACAAAGGAAAATAACAAAAGACTCAAAAAGATCTAGGGTCGTGACTCCACACAATATATTCCTAAAGGTGAATTGACTCTCTTATCTATGTGTAATTAATTAACTTGCTAACCTGGAACACGCAACTATGCAAAAGCCTCTTCCGATGGTTAGACTCAAATACCCAGTATAACCCAATTGAACCATATGTTTATGTCAACCACATTACCTGGATTCATTAAGACCAAGTTCCAATTATGGCTACCCATGCCCGACAGGTATATGTCTATCCTGTAAGGAAATCTATTAAAAGGTTATCTATCCTCAAGGAAGATCGTGGGCTATTGAATCTAAGGCTGAAACCTAAAATCCCTATGTCTAGTTCATTATAGATTTACCCCATCAATCTTATTAATTGCCAGTTAACAAGACGCATTAAACTTAAGAGTCAATAAAAAAACGAAAGAACTACCCATAAAAAGAAAATCAATTATTAAGTGTGTATTGTGTTTCATCACTTCCCTAGAATAAAAATAAAATGCTGGGGTTAGGGGATCCACTTTTACTATTTATAAATTAGAAATCTCCCTTACATAATATAGAATTTAACGGTGATAACCAACCGACCATATATGTGGTATTCCTTACTAAGTCAGATTTAAATGAAGTCCAACCAGCCATAAAGGCGGTAATAATATTCGAACATAAACCAGCCATATAGGCGGTAATTATCTGTCACCTAAAGACCAGCCATATAGGCGGTGCCACTTTATGCCAAATAAATAAAATCAGCCATTAAGGCAGTAATTCCTTTTAATGTGAATAATAAATTTTATATTATAATTAAGGGAGATTAATCTAAATTAAAATATTAAAAGCTTCACCATTCCCCAGCGGAAAATTAACTACTAAACATTAAAAGAAAGGAGTAGAAGAAGAGATCTATTACTACTGAAAATTAAAATACATAAATAAAAAATATTATTTATATATACAAAACTAGATGCTTCCTATAAAATCAGAGAGAATTCTCCAAGGAAAGCATGAAGAAAAATGAAATCTGAAAGCTTCAATTTATAGGCGTTTTTTGGGTCAGCGTCGCCACGCTGGCAACAGTTTCAGGAGTCCACGCGGGTTGACCACAGGTCTGTCGGCAGAATTATTGGGCGACACGTGGCGGCTTGTGGTTGGCTGGCGATTCGGTCTAATAGGATCGTGCTACGTGTCAGCTTCGTCGATTATTCGGTCCAATGGCGAGATGACACGTGGCACGCGCTTCGGTTTGGTCCAATCAGATGGTGACATGTGGCGGCCGGCGCACGTTAGCAGAGTCAACGGCGCACGTTAGCAAGTCCGACTTATCAGATTTTGACACGTGGCTGGCGGCGCATGTTAGCAGGTCCGCGCACGCTGGGCGTCGCGACGCGCAAGTCTTCAGCGTCACGACGCTGAAATGACGATTTTGTCCTTTTTGTCTAATTTTGTCCATTTTCCCCCAAATTGTCTCCAATACTTCCCAAACTTTATTTATCTGCAAAACAACATAAAATACATCAAAACGTTCAAAAATCTCGAGAAACTATACGAAATATTAGGTCAAATGAGTGGGAAAAAATGATATATTTACCAGTCATCAATCACTTCTGATTCTTTTGATTTTCTTGCCAAGTTGATTTTCAACTTCATTCTTATAGTGTACGAAGCTTTCAATCGCTTCAGCTTTGCTCCTCAGTAAGTACACATAACAAAATCTTGTGTCATCATCGATAAAAGTGACAAAGTACTTTTTATCGCCTCTTGTTTGCACAATATTCATGTCACACACGTCAGTGTGTACAAGTTCTAAAGGTTCCGAACTGCGTTCAACATAGTGAAATGATGTTCTATGCATTTTTTCTTCAACGCATGCCTCGCACTTATGTTGGCTATCAATTATAAATTTAGGTATCGGGTCCACGTTAATTAATTTACGCATGGTATCATAATTAACATGTCCTAACCTCCCATGCCATATATTTTGTTACTCAATAATATAAGCTGAAGTACTAGCTTTATTAATAGCACGATTGACAGTCATTACATTTAACTTGAAAAGGTCCTCAGTTAGGTATCCGTTTTCCTACATACACATCCTTTTTAGTCATTACAAACTTATCAGAAACAAATACAAGCTTAAAACCAGCCTTACTAAGAAGAGAGCCCGAGATCAAATTCTTCCAAATATCTGGAACATGTAGTACATTCTTCAATGTTAGCTCTTTTCCAAATGTCATCTTCAGAACCACTGTGTCTTGTTCAACCACCTGAGAGGTAGATGAGTTTCCCATTGTCAGATGATCGCCGCCATCAACCTTTTGATACAAGGAAAACATCTTGCTATATGCACAGATATGACGAGTAGCCCCCGTGTCTACCCACCATTCTCTCGGATTCCTAACTATGTTGGCTTCGGTTACCACTGTTGATAGTTCCATCTCTGAGATCTCATCAGTCAGCTGCTCACCTTCAGTGACATGGGCCTCATTTTTATTTTTCTTGTCCTTGTCCTGAGACTTCTTGTTTCTGCAGTCATTTGACATACGACCGCTCTTCCCACAGTTGTAGCATTTCCCCTTGAACTTCTTGTTCGAAGAATCAGCTTCACTGTTCTTTCTCTTTTTGCTACCCTTTACACCCTCAATGATGTTGGCCTTAGACTCTATAGTCTTGTAGCTGGCCTTCTCGGACATCCTGTTATCCTCCTCTATTCTCAATCGAACACTAAGGTCTTCAAGGCTCATCTGCTTCTTTTTGTGTTTCAGATAGCTCTTGAAGTCCTTCCATGATGGAGGCAACTTTTCAATTATGGCGGCAACTTGAAACATCTCACAGAGTTTCATTCCCTCATCCAGTATTTCATGAATGATCAACTGCAGTTCACCCAACCGAGACATCACCGTCTTTGAATCTACCATATTGTATTCTAGGAACCTACCCACGACAAATTTCTTTTGTCCGGCATCCTCAGTTTTGTATTTCTTCTCGAGAGATTCCCAGAGAATCTTCGCTGAAGTCATGCCTTGGTACACATTGTACAAGGTATTTTCAAGACCACTCAAAAGGTAGTTCTTGCATAAGAAGTCTCCAGACAGCCATGTCTATTCTCGCTCTTCCTTGGCCATTTCTGAATCTCCCTCCACAGGACCCGGAGGATCTTTGAGGTATTTAGCCTACTGGAGAGTTTTCAGGTAGAACAACATTTTACTCTGCCACTGTTTGAAATTTGCCCCACCAAACTTCTCCGGCTTTTCTTCATGAGAGACCGGTACTGTAATGTTTCCGCTAGCTATTTGTAACTGGAAAACTCAACTGGGTCAATTAGTCTACGAAAGACAAATTGCACAACGATCAACGAATGATCTTGTTCAAAGTGATATTCTAGGTAACCACTTGTGGTTCTAATGGAAAGTGATTCCAATAAACACAAGCCCTTGAATTTCAACTAAAGATTCTTTAGAAAAATGAATAAACGAATATTCCCAGAGGACGAGGGGGGTACAGAGTAACCACTTAGGCTCTTTATCACCTTTTTGACAGAATATTCTTCAAACACTTTTTCAATATGATCTTTTAGCAATTCAAACCCAGAATTACACTTCTTCAATTGTACAAATAAAATACGATAAGTATAGATATGTGTAAGTGTCAATCAAGATTGGATGGAATTTCTTGTGTAAGATTACACTTTAAATTCTCACTCAAGTATGCAACACATTATTAATTTCAACTTTATCACTATGTGTATGCTTGTGATAATTGAACAACCTAATAATAACTTAAATCTATACTACCAAGATTAATGTTTACAGTATACGATTTACTAAGTTAATAGTAATTTAAGTTTACAGTTTATAATAATTACAAGACTATTTCGTTAGTACTGCATTCGTATCTACGTTCGAACGAGACTGTCCAGTGTTTGTGCGTTCGTGTTGCATTTGATAACGCGTTCGAACTAAGTGTTTCCAGAGAGTTCACGTTCGAGTAGCGTTTGATAATGCGTTCGAACGGAATGATTCCAGAGAGTTTACGTTCGAGTTACGTTGGAAGACGTGTTCGAACGTTCTTACAAAATTTCAGATTTTAAGCCTTCGCGTTCGTCGGGCGTTTGAACGCCCTACGGGTTTTTCATGCATAGTCCGTATTTTTTCCAGAAAATTTCTACCCTATCATGCGAATTACTGCCTAACAACACTGGAATTCAATAAGTTCTTAAGATTATGGGCCAATTAGTGTCATTAAACGTCAAATAATATGCTACTTACAAATCAAACTAGAAAATACAAATTAACCTATCATCAACCCTAAAACCTAAAAAAATCAAAAAACTGTAGAAGAACCTGGATAATGTAATGACGATACAACTCGAGATCTTTTTGTCCTTAAGAACTTATTGGCCCCGTCACAGGTGCTTTACGGATTCAAATTGACCAATGTTCTCCCATGATAACTTGGATGTTTCTTGTTCAATGAGCACTCCTTAACAAGTGTTTGAACTAGGAATTGGTGGAACTCTCTCAAAACAAAAATAAACAAAATGACTCTCAAATTCGGATTTTTCTTCTATATCTTATGTTTGGATGTGATGCCCCTTTTATAAGGCATGGAAGAGTGCCAATAGGGCACCCATTGGGGTGGGGTGCAACCTCCAAATGGTTGTACGTCTCTCATGCACCCATTTCATTCAAAAGACATATAAACCCTTAATGGATATTAGAATATTAGAAGAATTTCCAACAAATTTCAATTTTAATTTCACATCCAATGAAGAAAACAAATGATTACAATTTGAGACGGTAGAAATATAATAAAAAAAATAATTTCTACAAATAGATGAATAGCGAAGTGAGATATTTTTTGAAATTAAGAAAAAAAGATTTTTTGACATTTAAATTTAATTAAATCAATTTATTGTCTCAAATCAAACGTTAAATGAAGGTATTCCTATTTTCATATAATAAGTCATAAATTATTTGTCCTTAAATCATACTCTTTTGGGACATCAAATGACAAAATATTAAAGCACAAGTCTCGGGGATTAGTCGAGGTGTGCGTAAGTTGGCCCGGACACTCTGGTTATCAAAAAAAAAAATTACTATGTGAACAAAGAGAGAAAAAAAAAATACAAAAAGAGGCGACATGACGTTACTTGGCCTTGAGGGGTAAACCACATATGCCACCATTTAAGCGGAGTAGGTAAAACCTCTCATTGTCCCAGGTTTTTATAAGAAACATACTCATTGGATTCAAATATAGAATATTAAAGTGAGATACTAAACTATATACCATCAAATCACGTCCCTTAAGGACTGTTAGCTTTCATCGAGGGCCACCCGAATCTCAGATCCTGACATGCCCACTGATAGTGTCACCCATGGACTGGACTTACCTGAACTTTTTTTTGACAAAGTTATTGGGGGTAAAGAATAGAGGCTTTATTTGGCAGTTGAAGAACATTTCGTGGGCTGATGAGATACCCAACTCCCAATCTGACTCAATAGCAAACTCAAACTCATCTTCGTCTTCATCTTCATCTTCATCTTCAATATCTGAATCCCAACTCTTTTTGAGATCTCAAGTGTGAGAGCCTAATTTTGAATCATTCAATCTTGAATGCACCAATTCCTTAGACTCATTCTTCGTTTATAGGTTGTGAAATAGTCTTTTGGTCGGCTTAGAATTCTTAGGAATAGTTGAATTCCAATCATTTTAGGAAATGGTAGTGGAGTTGAGATTGAATTAGGAGTACCTAAATGTCCTATGATTATGTGTAATCTCATATGTACTTGGTCCAAATACTTAGTTTCCTTATTGAAAAATGATTAGTGATAGCAACGCCTATTGAGACACTGCATAACATGGTCTGTGATTCTTATAGGCATTTCAAGTTGCGTAGGCCTCTTACCCTTGTGGACATACTGACTCGTGGGCCCTACATGTGAGTCTTGTACAGACTCGTCTTTTGGTGACTAGATTCGTGTGGTTTGGGCTTTAATGGCAGTCCATAATGCCATTTTAGACCAAATGAATGTCATATATCATGTTTTGGTACAAGTCTATTATGTAGACCTTGGACATAATGTTATTTGAGTCATTGTCCCAAATTTATCCGGTACAAAAGACAAAAAAAAATATTAGTTTTAATGCACTAAAAAGAAAAGAAATATTATATTAGAGTGGTTTTTTTTTTTTTAATCTTTTAGCTCAGTTCGTTATGGAATGTGTTTTTTTTGAATTCCACATGTTTTCTTAAGTTAATAAAAGGAAAAAAAATAGTTTTCAATGTCACGTTATTTGTGCACGTTGAAATTTATGTTTTTTTAATCTTTTATTTAATCATAAACTTAATAAAATGAGTGATCCATCATTGGAAATGTTTTATATATACTTATCTAGGAGACTTTGTAGTTATTTATTATGAAACAAGTAAAATAAATAAATAAGAAACTCTTTTAGATTTGTTTTGTTTGCATGTAATTGCATTCACGTAATTTGGAAGGTTCTTATCTTTGTTCACACGTAACACGACTTAATGTTGATCGTGTTGATGAGATGGATGTCAAAGGAGCCCTTGCTAGTTCGTGAGAATATTTTTAATCAGACGATAGTCGTGTTGACTTAATATCAGTCAATTGGATCAAATGAAAGTCCAAGAGAATGTTTAGTCGATCGGACTGGATGAACGTCCATAAGTCGGTTGGACCTGTTGAAGGTTCAGGGGTATGTCCAGTAGTCTGGACCAGATAAAGGTCCAGGATTCGATTTGACCCGATGAAGATCATGAGAAATGTCTCGTTGATTGGACCAGACGAAGGTCCAAGATTCGATTTGACCTGATGAAAGTTTTGGAGAATGTCTTGTCGATTAGACCAGTCGAAGGTCCAAGATTCGATTCAACCTGATGAAGGTCATGGGGAATGTCTCGCTAAATGGACTAGATGAAGGTCCAAGAGATGTCTTCAGTAGACTGGACCATATGAGGGTTCAAAAGATATCTCCAATCGACTGGCCAGATGAAGGTCCAAGAGATGTCTTCAATCGACTAGACCACATTTAATAGGTATAGAATGGTAAAATATGGATCATATCCATATTATTCATATACAAATTCCAAAAAAAAAAAAAAAATTTATTTCGAACCATTTCCATGAAAATTGAAAAAATGTAATTTGATTGGTATGATCCATGGTTCCATTCTATATGCATTAAAAAGTAACACAAATTCTAGAAAGAACTAAGGCTCCAGGTTTGATATAGGATAATTTAATACTTCTTACCAAGCCTCTAGGTTTGATATATGACAATTTAGTACTTCTTCATTCATTCTTATCCAATCAAATATGCCATTTATGTCCGGACGATACACGTGCTATAGTGGCCAAGACAAAGGATCGCGATCATGGGAGGATGAGTTAACTCCAAAAACAAGTCCTCATTTCGGATTCTAGGCTGTAATTTGCATGTATGAAGCTGGAATCGCTAGTAATCGTCGATCAGCAATACGACGGTGAATTCGTTCTGAGGAAATATATATCCAATTTCACTTACTACACAATTTACATTGAATAAAACTTGAAACTTTTTTTGGAATCGTTGAAAACCCCACCACCAAACCACCATTTTCGGGCTTAAGCAGAGGAGGTAAAACCTTCGGCTGTCATAGGCTCTTACAAGAAATGTACTCACCGAATTTGAAACTGAACCAAACTGACCGGTTCCCGGTTCCACAAGTGTGGAACCGAAATTGAATTGGTTAAACCGGAATCGTGAATCGAACCAGTCAGTTCCGGTTCTGGCTCGAACCTTTTTTTTAATTATATAAAAAAATCAAAAATAATTTAAAATAAATTAGATTAATTTAATAAATAAATAAAATTATTAAATTAAAGAGTTTAAATTAAAGAGTTTGAACTTAAATTTTAAAAAAATTAAGTTTTCTATGTATCATCCAAGGGTGAGAGGAATTAAAGCGCACGTAGTTCCATTACAATTTTAAGATACTTCCCCTTTGAAAATTTACAATTTTGTAATTATCAATCATCATTATCAATTGATTCAGCTCCGGTTCCGCTTGCACTTGTTGTTGCAGATGCATTATCGAACAAGTCTTCAAAATAATCGGGGGCATATGTTGGTCTCTAATATTGATAAGTGTGGTTTATACCCACTTATTATGGCATTTTTACCTTAGTATTTTATTATATTTCGAGATAATTAATGTTATTCATAGTTTATTTTATATTTTAATTGTAGGAACATAAATACATGAATCCTGTGAAAATGACACGTGTTTTGGGAACTTTCGGGAGCATCACGAGCAAGGAACCAATCACCAGGCGCCGCAGCGCATGAACCCAGCCAAAATCCCGAGAGAAGGGTGCCACAAATTCATTGCATTGGCGCCTTGGCGCCACAACTTTAGAAGCAACAGGTGCCAAAGCGCCTGTTACATGGCGCCATAACATTCTTGCAAATGGCGCCATGGCGCCTCCTCACCCATACAATTTCCCGAAAATTTGGCGTCGTGGCACCACTCAATTTAACAGGCCACGGGTTGCGGGACACGATCCATGATTTAATTTTAGGGTTTTTAAGATCCCTAATGATACCCAATGACTCCCAGCCTCTACTATAAATATAATAGTTCGTCTAAGATTAAAGAGGAGTCTAATACACCGCACAAAACACAAAAACACATATTTTTAGAGATCCAAGGAGAAGGATTGAAGAGCGACAAGAGGAGACAAAGGTGGTGACGTCCGGAGAGGAAGAGATTCAATTCGGATTTTATCTTCTTGTTTCTTTCATAGAACTCTAATAATTTCCATTAGATTCATGACTTGTTTATTATTGTTTTTATCTTTTGTCATGAATTAACTCCTTAATTCTGGAGAATGATGTAACTGATGCTCGAACCTAAATTTTAATTGCTGATTTTGTTATGAAGTTTTATTGATTTATTTATATTCTTTTGAGTTTAACGTTTTGTGTTTGCTAGCCACAAATATGATGATATATGTTTAGAATCTATCACTTGAGATATGAGATTTTGAATAGATCTAGAAAATATAGACTAGGATTTTATAGAGTTCGAGAGAATCTGTAGTCCTTTGACGTCGTTAATATAGAATCACAAAGCGTAATGAGTTGTTAACTATTCGATTTTTATAGAGATATCGAAGTCTATAGTTAATGATATTTTCACTCGGCACTTGAGAGAGGGAGTGGATATTTTAGGAGTCTTGACTTATAAATAATATAACTGAACAAAGATTAATTGGATTGACAAATACATAAGCAACATCTAGGTGAAATCAGGATCCAGAATCTCTATCGTATTAGTTCATCATATTTTATTATTTTTATATTTTATTTAATTAATTAAATCTTTATTAATTATCATCTAAATAAAGTTATGATTATCAATTGTACTACTTAGTACGAGTTAACGCAATCCCTGTGGGTTCGACACTCTAAACTCATTTATACTAAAACTTGACACCGTATAATTGCGGTACGATGTAAAATATCCCAACAAGTTTTTGGCGCCGTTGTCGGGGATTTTTTATTTAATTCACATTAATACTACTACCAAGTAATCTTAGTTTTAATTTAGATCTTTATCTTTTATTTTTAGTTTATATTTATTTTATTTTATTTATTATTATTTTTTTCTTTTGGTGCTTCAGTGAATGCGAAAATCCACAAGTCTCGACTCGCTCCTGTTTGATCCTGAAATAGAAAGAACGGTGAGGAGACTAAGGAAAGAAAGGAAAATTGAACAAGAAGCAATGGCAGCTGAAAAAAGAGAGATTATCCCACGTCAGGTGGCAATCAGAGATCACTTCAAACCGGTCATAGATGATACTTATTCCGGGATTGTGTAGGACACAGGAACCTGGGCGACGCAGTTCTAGGCTCGCGGCCTAGTTGGGAAGTACGAAATAACATGGAGTCCCCACCTGGTGTAAACCGGGACAAAGATTTAAGGCCGCACTCACCCTTCGCAAGGGAAGACCTCAAACCGTTGGGTTCGGAATGGTCCCTTACTTATGTCACTTGTGATGATATAATTTGTGCAATTAATCAACCGAGTCTACTTAATAATCATGCTCAAGGGTACTTAGATCTAACATGCTTTCATCCAAATAACTCCACGCAATATAACACAACGAGCATATTGACCCATCAAACCAAAATAAACAAATAACTATTTAAATGTAAACATAAATCAAATAAAATATCATGCATAAAATAACATAATCATGCTTAAATAAATAATAAATAATCTACTAACTACGTCATGCTCAAAATACAAGTTTGGATGAACGAAATTTGTGTCTCTTAAGTGGTACGTGGCGTTGTATCCCGAGTACAGACCGCACTACCGTCCATTCGGATTCGGCTACGGAATTTACGTCTGGGTTTCCATCCTATATACCACAAAAGGGAACACACATTCCGCTCATCCAACATTCACATCATCCCTTAACAAACGACTCTCATGCAATATTATTTTAAAATAAATAAAATAAAACCAAAGAAGATAAGTAAAAAAGGTGTCCTCAGGTCTAACCTCTTTTGTCGTCTCTCGAAAGCGAGTTACACGGTCGTCGGAAGGGTGATTGATCCGCAACTCTTCTGATTCGTTAATTCAACGTCTTTCCTCGCTGTTTTGCTGCTCGGGCTGCTATTTTTGGTCCGTTTCGCTGTTGTTTTTGTTGTATTTTCTGGTGCAATTTTATGGTAAATATGGGACTGTTTTAGGTAGTTTTATGACAGTTTTATCGGGCAGTTTCTGGACAGTTTCGGTGGTTATTTGGACTGGTTTGGACTGCAGTTTTGGAAGGGTTCCAGGGGCAATTTTTTTACTGTTTTGGGCAGTTTTTGGGAACTATTTTGTGCTTATTCTGGAAAGTTTTAAGGCTTATTCGTGATGTGTGTTGAAGGCTTGTTGGAGGGCAATTTTTGAGGCAGTTTTAGGGGTTAGATGCATGCAGTTTTAGGCTGTAACGGGAGTGTGGCAGTGTAGTGGCTGCTGAGATGTGTTTGAAGTATGGCTTTGTCGAGAGAGGCATGAAGTGGAGTTGAGGCTGTGGGTGTGTGGAGTGGCTAAGCGAGACTATGGCTCACGTGTTGAGGAGCTGTGCGTGAATATGTGATGAATGTGGCTTTGTGCGTTGAAGGGAGCTGATGACGTGAGGATGTGATGGAGGGTTACTTTGTACGTTGAATAGGAGCTAATAATTTTTTTGTACGTTGAATAGGAGCTAATAATTTTTTTTAATGGCCGTTGGCCTTTTTTTATTTAGGGGCAGGGAGCCGCCCCCGTTGAGTAGGATTCATGTTGGAATCCTTTGATTCCAACTAGAATCGTAAGGTTCCGGTAGGAACGGTTAGAAATGCTGGAACCAAAAGGTTCCAGCGGTTCCAACCGGTTCGGTTAGGGGTCGAACCCTAATCAAACCGGTCATTTACAGTTTCTATTCAGAACCAGAACCGTGACCGGGTCTACTAAGACCTAAAGGTCAGATCCTATTTTGATATGACAAAATACAAAAGCCGTCTGTTTCTTTGTTTCTTTTTCTGCAGAGTAAGGAAGACTTTTTGACATTTGACGATGCCTAAATATGCCATTATGCACCTCTTCTTTCTTCTTATTTATTTATTTTTTTGTCTTTGATCTCTGGTGGGGGATCTCGCCCTGTTCTCATTACGCATTGTTTCTTTTTAGGATATGGCAGCCTCTCAGAAGCTGGGCAAAGAAGTTTCTGGGCTAAAGGAGCAATTGCAGAGTGCCAAGGATCATCATCAAGATGAGCTTGTGCTTCTTCTGACTCAGTCCCATGCCTGGTATAATGTTATTAACAATGTGAATATCGCTAAGTGCTACCGACTCGGCTGGGAGGATCGTGTCAGGGATCCTGCGGACAGGGTGTATCGGGGAGGTCCTGAAGAATTTGACTCCGTTGCCGGTGTAGTAGAGCAGAACTACGATATAGACTTCTACATCCAGAGTCAGGGCCACAGGATGGATTTTATGGATGAGAAGGATCAGCCTGAGGAGCGTCTCGTCGTACAAGGGTTTGAGTCAGACCCCGGTCGCAATGTCTGATCCTGGAGGCTGAAAATAAGGGTCTGATTCTGGGGTTCCGAAGGTGAAATTTGAAAGAGCCTCTGATTTCAGGGTCCTACGTGAGACCTTAAGCATGCCTCTCACTCTGATTCTGACTCTGACCCTGAATGGCTGAACTGGTCAAGCCTTGCTAACTGGCCCTGATATTAGACTCAGAGGCTCTGATTCTGGGGCTCTCCTCTGAGGTACTGATGGAAGACTCTGATTTCAGGTTATGATGGAAGACCTTAATTTGCCTCTGACTCTGTAAGTAGACTCTGATTTCAGGATCTGATGGGAGACCCTGATCTGTTATATATGTAGATTATATAACAGAGAAATGATATTCTTACTAATAGTTCTCTTTCTCCAGAACACAAAAAGACTTGCGTTTTGGATAAAAAAAATTTACCAAGTTTCACTTGCTCACTTTCCCAAACACCCCTTCAAACATTTCTCTTAAAAGCAATTCCTTGCTCCAGCAGATCGGCTTAGATGTTTTCTTTCATAGTCAACTCAAAAAAATGTTAGTAATCAGAAAAAAACAATATCTTTTATGGACAAATTATGTTCATAAATCTACACTACATTATATTGAAACGTGCTTTCTTTCTTCAAATTTCTATCGCTTTTCTATTATTATTATTTCCCTGAAGCGGTGGAGCCAATTGAATTGAACAGTTTTGTATTTGAACGAAAAAACCTTATAATGTACAGACAGAACACAAGGAAACAAATAATAGTTCAAATGGAAGAAAGGGAGTTGAGGAAACAATGTGGACCGTACAAAACGGTGGAATTGAATCGAAGTTAATAAAATAAAAAAGTGAACACAAAACTGTTAGAATAATAAGCACAAATTAGAATAATATTACCGTTCACCAGGGAATTAAAAATTCAAGTAGGCTTGAGTCGCGGATCAGTTCGCTCTCTTTAAGACGTTTCGCAGCTCTGTCCGGAATATATGCTAGCAGTATTTCAGCCCCGCCGTCCCCAGGATAAAACAAGCCCATACAAATAATGTCTCAATCGATTTTGCACAAAACCAATTGGTATACTCACACCCAACTCTCGAATATTATGCTCGGTATCAAACGAAAACAAAGAAAACAACATCCCAAAAAAATTCAAGTCTTATGATGCTCGGTTTTTCAAGAAAACAGAAAGAAGTTTGATTATTCTCGTAAAGGTCATGCACGAAAACAGTGACTTGAAAGTAGCAAAAATATTGCACCTTTTTTTCGTCTGTCTCCTCTCCCTTTACAAAAAAGGAAAAAATTGTGTATATATAATAAAAATTTTGATGTTGGCAATAATGCTTTTGAACTTATGTAATCAATATGACCTTCAATTTTTTTTAAAACGTTGGGGCAATAATTCTTTAAGGTTGAAATTAAAGAGAAAATCGTTTACATATTAAAGAATCAGTTTAATTCCAAACATTAGATAGACATGTAATTAAAAAACTAAACACAAAAAACATGTTTTGAATAAAAAATTAATGAATAAACTGTTAAGAATTAAAAGGAATTAAAACTTTTTATTTACTCTTGTACTCCCCAACTTAAAACATTCTAACAACTATTTTTTTAAATTCCAAAACATGTAACTCCATTTTTATTTAAATTCACATTTACAACAATCCCCCACTTGAATTTTAATAAAACATTTTCATCGAGCAATATGATATAAGTTCGTGCATAAATAAAAGTGTCTTTCGACTTGAACTTTTACATAGTGTTGACGATTCAGATTATACTAGAGTAACTCGTAGTTTTGAACTCTATCTCTGACAACGTCACACACACAAACCTTTCAGGGTGTAGTCAAAAGCCCGAGCATTACGGCCGTGCTCGTATATCCCAGTATAGTGAATGCTATAGAAACTTTTGCCAAAAGTTTCATAAGAAGCGGCCACACTTCTACATTAACGTAGGTGTGTCTATCAAGAGTACTCCTGTAGCTAGGTACTCCACTCTACATAGAGTATAGAACACATTAAGAGTTAAATAACTCATCCTTCTATCGCTTCAGGATATCATGCTCTTAGAATGGAACTCACAAATAAAAATAATAGCATGATTCATCATCACTTCATGACTTGTTATTACCCATTGAACCAATTTCTTGGGATCTCCAGTCTATTAGGTCGGGTTACCATCATAAGTGACTGTCTAATGGCAATAGTCTCATTCTTTTCTAGGTATTATATACCTTCTCTCTTACAAGTCCTTTTATCAAAGGATCAGCTAAATATCATCAGTCCATACATGATCCATTCTTACAGCACCAGAAGAGAGGTATTCTCTAACTGTACTGTGTATCTACAATCTCTTACTGTTATAATAACAGTTCTGAATATTTGTAATAGCCGCGGTACTATTACAATGGATCAAGACAACTGGTATCAGTCTTTCCCATAAAGAGGTATCTCATAGCTAACTTCATAGTCAAGCAGCTTCTTCACAAGCTGATGCTAGTGGTATCATCTCATACTCAAGGAAATATATCCCTTGGTAGCCTTGGAATCATCCGAAAAAATATTCCAATTAACATCGCTATATCCTTCAAGGATAGCGGAAAACCTCTAAAAATATAACTCTAGGTTCATGGTCCTTTTCAGGTACCTTATAACCTTCTCAATAGCATGTCAATGCTCATACCAGGTCTGTTAATAAATCTACATTGTAATCATACGACATATGCAATGTCAGGTCTAGTGTAATCAAAATATAACGTTAGTTACCAGTGTTGTTCGCATACGCAGATTATCTAACACTGTCACAAATGTTCTTGAACAACTTTACACTATAGTCATAAGGAGTACATGCAAATTTATTATTAGAATCTATTTTTTCTGACCTAGTAATTTAATTCCGAGAATTATACTAGTTTCTTCTAAGTTTTTTCATAACAAATTTAGAAGACCACATCAAATTGAACAGAATTAACAATATGTATATTAAAAAAAACATATCAATATACAAACATTTCTCATTTTGTTTTCAAACAGTATTTGTCAATTTCATTCACTTTAAAAACATAAGTAAAATATCCACTATTTCCAATTTATCATTGGAGGTCGAGCCCACACTATGTCTTAATATCAAAGAAATATTTTTGTCATAGAAACAAGATGATCATCAATCATAAATTTATATGTTTCTATTAATATTATACCCAAAGTTTTAGGTTCTCAACCTTCCATATTTCATAAAATAAAATTTAAATTTCACAGCTTATACAAATAACTCGAACATAGCAAAATCATATCAGACATGAAGGAAAACAACAATGCCTACCCACCATCCCTCAAATCCACCAAATATGTTGATCTCAGAGATCGTAGTAACAAGTTGGTCTTTGGTAAGGTTCGCTTTTGGAGCACAACTCTTTAACCGGTAGTTCCGGGCAAGGTGCCATAGTTTGCTACAGTTGTAGCATTGGAACTAACTATCATCATTTCTTGAGGGAGGTTAGTGTCCAATTCATTATAGGCAATATATTCCAAATAATTTCTCAAATAAAACTCACAGGATAAGTATAAAAATTTCAGAATATGACATCAGACTATCAACATCAATAATCTATATATCCACTCATATTCTAGCAAGCATTGAAAAATTTCAATAAACAGTTAATAGTCATCATTTAAATTATAAATGTATTTAAACATGTTCCTGCAGCTTCTTGAAATTATTAACAATTCTAAATAATTCTCTCTATACATTAACAGCCATTTCACCATTGTCTATTCTAGAAGTTCAACAGCTTCATCAATCTTAAAGTCTCATCCGTGCTCATATTTAGCATAAATGATATTATCAAAATTATTTAATCAAACATGTATATTCAAATACCATAGAAACTTTGAAAAAATGAAGTAAGTCATACAACATATACACCAAATGTTTTTTTTTAAAAAAAAAAAACATTAGCATGACTGTTACCACATGAAAGTTGTTATTTCATGAATGTGCTTATAAAACTACAGCAAAAGAGCTGACCATCTAAATTTAAGGAATATCATAAGCATACCAACAGAAAATTTATTAAAACATACAATCTCACATGGTTGAACATCTAAAGAAATAACCATGTATATTTTTCATGTAAAAGCTGAATTCAAAACAACATTCTGCAGGATGCAAACATCAAATATTCCAATTTCATGAACTATGAATATTTGTCAAGACTCAGGATATAAAATATGTTAAAGCCAACCTTCTCACAAGCCTATCAATTCCCTTAAAATTTATTTCATGCAAAATTTACTTATAATTGTACCTTAAGAACAGTAAATATAACATGAACAAATATAGCAGATCGAACTCGTCTTAAAATTGTTAGAACAATAAGCACAAATTAGAATAATATTACCGTTCACCAGGGAATTAAAAATTCAAGTAGGCTTGAGTCGCGGATCAGTTCGCTCTCTTTAAGACGTTTCGCAACTCTGCCCGGAATATGTGCTAGCAGTATTTCTGCCCCGCCGTCCCCAGGATAAAACAAGCCCATACAAATAATGTCTCAATTGATTTTGCACAAAACCAATTGGTATACTCACACCCAACTCTCGAATATTATGCTCGGTATCAAACAAAAACAAAGAAAAAAACATCCACGAAAATTCAAGTCTTATGATGCTCGGTTTTTCAAGAAAACAGAAAGAAGTTTGATTATTCTCGTAAAGGTCATGCACGAAAACAGTGACTTGAAAGTAGCAAAAATATTGCATCTTTTTTTCGTCTGTCTCCTCTCCCTTTACAAAAAAGGAAAAAATTGTGTATATATAATAAAAATTTTGACGTTGGCAATAATGCTTTTGAACTTATGTAATCAATATGACCTTCAATTTTTTTTTAAAACGTTGGGGCAATAATTCTTTAAGGTTGAAATTAAAGAGAAAATCGTTTACATATTAAAGAATCGGTTTAATTCCAAACATTAGATAGACATGTAATTAAAGTAAACTAAACACAAAAAACATGTTTTGAATAAAAAATTAATGAATAAACTGTTAAGAATTAAAAGGAATTAAAACTTTTTATTTACTCTTGTAACTCCCCAACTTAAAACATTCTAACAACTATTTTTTTAAATTCCAAAACATGTAACTCCATTTTTATTTAAATTCACATTTACAACAATCCCCCACTTGAATTTTAATAAAACATTTTCATCGAGCAATATGATATAAGGTCGTGCATAAATAAAAGTGTCTTTCGACTTGAACTTTTACATAGTGTTGACGATTCAGATTATACTAGAGTAACTCGTAGTTTTGAACTCTATCTCTGACAACGTCACACACACAAACCTTTCAGGGTGTAGTCAAAAGCTCGAGCATTACGGCCGTGCTCGTATATCCCAGTATAGTGAATGCTCTAGAAACTTTTGCCAAAAGTTTCATAAGAAGCGGCCACACTTCTACATTAACGTAGGTGTGTCTATCAAGAGTACTCATGTAGCTAGGTACTCCACTCTACATAGAGTATAGAACACATTAAGAGTTAAATAACTCATCCTTCTATCGCTTCAGGATATCATGCTCTTAGAATGGAACTCACAAATAAAAATAATAGCATGATTCATCATCACTTCATGACTTGTTATTACCCATTGAACCTATTTCTTGGGATCTCCAGTCTATTAGGTCGGGTTACCATCATAAGTGACTGTCTAATGGCAATAGTCTCATTCTTTTCTAGGTATTGTATACCTTCTCTCTTGCAAGTCCTTTTATCAAAGGATCGGCTAAATATCATCCGTCCATACATGATCCATTCTTACAGCACCAGAAGAGAGGTATTCTCTAACTGTACTGTGTATCTACAATCTCTTACTGTTATAATAACAGTTCTGAATATTTGTAATAGCCGCGGTACTATTACAATGGATCAAGACAACTGGTATCAGTCTTTCCCATAAAGGGGTATCTCATAGCAAACTTCATAGTCAAGCTGCTTCTTCACAAGCTGATACTAGTGGTATCATCTCATACTCAAGGAAATATATCCTTTGGTAGCCTTGGAATCATCCGAAAAAATATTCCAATTAACATCGCTATATCCTTCAAGGATAGCGGAAAACCTCTAAAAATATAACTCTAGGTTCATGGTCCTTTTCAGGTACCTTATAACCTTCTCAATAGCATGTCAATGCTCATACCAGGTCTGTTAATAAATCTACATTGTAATCATACGACATATGCAATGTCAGGTCTAGTGTAATCAAAATATGACGTTAGTTACCAGTGTTGTTCGCATACTCAGATTATCTAACACTGTCACAAATGTTCTTGAACAACTTTACACTATAGTCATAAGGAGTACATGCAAATTTATTATTAGATTCTATTTTTTCTGACCTAGTAATTTAATTCCGAGAATTATACTAGTTTCTTCTAAGTTTTTTCATAACAAATTTAGAAGACCACATCAAATTGAACAGAATTAACAATATGTATATTAAAAAAAAACATATCAATATACAAACATTTCTCATGTTGTTTTCAAACAGTATTTGTCAATTTCATTCACTTTAAAAACATAAGTAAAATATCCACTATTTCCAATTTATCATTGGAGGTCGAGCCCCCACTATGTTTTAATATCAAAGAACTATTTTTGTCATATAAACAAGATGATCATCAATCATAAATTTATATGTTTCTATTAATATTATACCCAAAGTTTTAGGTTCTCAACCTTCCATATTTCATAAAATAAAATTTAAATTTCACAGCTTATACAAATTACTCGAACATAGCAAAATCATATCAGACATGAAGGAAAACGACAATGCCTACCCACCATCCCTCAAATCCACCAAATATGTTGATCTCAGAGATCGTAGTAACAAGTTGGTCTTTGGTAAGGTTCGCTTTTGGAGCAGAACTCTTTAACCAGTAATTCCGGGCAAGGTGCCCTAGTTTGCTACAGTTGTAGTATTGGAACTAACTATCATCATTTCTTGAGGGAGGTTAGTGTCCAATTCATTATAGGCAATATATTCCAAATAATTTCTCAAATAAAACTCACAGGATAAGTATAAAAATTTCAGAATATGACATCAGACTATCAACATCAATAATCTATATATCCACTCATATTCTAGCAAGCATTGAAAAATTTCAATAAACAGTTAATAGTCATCATTTAAATTATAAATGTATTTAAACATTTTCCTGCAGCTTCTTGAAATTATTAACAATTCTAAATAATTCTCTCTATACATTAACAGCCATTTCACCATTGTCTATTCTAGAAGTTCAACAGCTTCATCAATCTTAAAGTCTCATTCGTGCTCATATTTAGCATAAATGATATTATCAAAATTATTTAATCAAACATGTATATTCAAATACCATAGAAACTTTGAAAAAATAAAGTAAGTCATACAACATATACACCAAATGTTTTTTTTTTTTTTTTAAAAAAAACATTAGCATGACTGTTACCACATGAAAGTTTATTTCATGAATGTGCTTATAAAACTACAGCAAAAGAGCTGACCATCTAAATTTAAGGAATATCATAAGTATACCAACAGAAAATTTATTAAAACATACAATCTCACGTGGTTGAACATCTAAAGAAATAACCATGTATATTTTTCATGTAAAAGCTGGATTCAAAACAACATTCTGCAGGATGCAAACATCAAATATTCCAATTTCATGAACTATGAATATTTGTCAAGACTCAGGATATAAAATATGTTAAAGCCAACTTTCTCACAAGCCTATCAATTCCCTTAAAATTTATTTCATGCAAAATTTACTTATAATTGTACCTTAAGAACAGTAAATATAACATGAACAAATATAGCAGATCGAACTCGTCTTAAAATTGTTAGAACAATAAGCACAAATTAGAATAATATTACCGTTCACCAGGGAATTAAAAATTCAAGTAGGCTTGAGTCGCGGATCAGTTCGCTCTCTTTAAGACGTTTCGCAGCTCTGCCCGGAATATGTGCTAGCAGTATTTCAGCCCCGCCGTCCCCAGGATAAAACAAGCCCATACAAATAATGTCTCAATTGATTTTGCACAAAACCTATTGGTATACTCACACCCAACTCTCGAATAGTATGCTCGGTATCAAACGAAAACAAAGAAAACAACATCCACGAAAATTCAAGTCTTATGATGCTCGGTTTTTCAAGAAAACAGAAAGAAGTTTGATTATTCTCGTAAAGGTCATGCACGAAAACAGTGACTTGAAAGTAGCAAAAATATTGCACCTTTTTTTCGCCTGTCTCCTCTCCCTTTACAAAAAAGGAAAAAATTGTGTATATATAATAAAATTTTGACGTTGGCAATAATGCTTTTGAACTTATGTAATCAATATGACCTTCAATTTTTTTTTAAAACGTTGGTGCAATAATTCTTTAAGGTTGAAATTAAAGAGAAAATCGTTTACATATTAAAGAATCAGTTTAATTCCAAACCTTAGATAGACATGTAATTAAAATAAACTAAACACAAAAAACATGTTTTGAATAAAAAATTAATGAATAAACTGTTAAGAATTAAAAGGAATTAAAACTTTTTATTAATTTACTCTTGTAACTCCCCAACTTAAAACATTCTAACAACTATTTTTTTAAATTCCACAACATGTAACTCCATTTTTATTTAAATTCACATTTACAACAATCCAGAAAGGAGAATAAAGTGATGAACCCTCATTGCAAAATTTGACAAAGATTAAAGAAATTCATAATCCATTAAACTATCTTCTTCTATTTTTTTTAATGAAATACTCGTTGCCTATGCAGAGTTGCCCGAGCTCATTGGAAAATTTTAAGTATAGCTGATTCACTGAGTAATTCTTCACACCGGACTGAGCAAGGAAATAATAGGAGTATTTATGGTCTTTCTACAGAGAGTGTTACAGAAGCTGCATGTGGAAGAGAAAAGTGATGTTACAACTGATGTCAAAGTTGAGGTTTGCAGTCAGCTATCATCAATAGAAGAAACTATAAAGGTCGGTCCAGTCCTCCAAAGTGGTTCCTAATAGTTCTATTGAGAAACCAGTTTCTTTGCAGTCATCCCAACCCTCTGCTGTTGGTGAGAATGGCTCTCGGTCCCAAGCGGTAGCTTCTTTTGGAGCCCAAAAAAAAATTAAAAAAAAAAAGAAGAAGAAAATAGTGATTGGGTCTGATCTTCTTTGCTGATTTGTTTTCAATTTGGTTATTGAATCGTCAGGGGCTGATTTCAGGGTCCGCTCGTGAGGGTCCGCTCGCCAGAGTCTGACTTCGCTCGTCAGGGTCTGCTCATGTGAGTCTGCTCTTCAGGGTCTGATTCCGCTCGTCAGGGTCTGCTTGTGGGTCTACTCATCAAGGTCTGACTCTACTCTTCAGGGTTTAACTCGTCAGGGTCTGACTCTATTCAACACGCCTAACTCACGATTAACGATTATAACTTCTCTCTTCTTCTGTCACGTTGAAATTTATGGAGGCGAGGCGTGCAAGGAGCAAGCCTCCACCACCGCATCGCCTTGTCTACCTATTAATTTCTTATCTTTTGAAATTTTGTATTTTTTAACTCTATATTTTATATTTATATTTATATTTTCAAAAATATACTCTAATATAATTTCGTATTTGAGCCAGATTCGGGTTCGAAATTCTACCGAGCTCAAAATTTTTAATTTTAAGCCGCACTCAAGTTTTTTGCTATCTCTAAGTGGTGTTCTATCTTCAATAATTTTATATTTGAATTACTTCTTGTAACATATATTGAAAATGAAATTATAAATATAATAAATATGTATCTATGAGACATTTTTCAAATTAACTGTAAGCTTTGTGCTTGAATTGGAATACCAAAAAATTAAACCGTCTAACTTATCTTCATGTTGATTGTTACTGGCCTCTTTAATCGTTAACTTAGCGTTGATGTACGTGTCGATAACCTAAGTTTATGAGAAAATCCTCAAAATTTGTACACACATATGTATATAAAATATGCACCATGAATATAATGAATCACTTTTAATAAAACTACATAAATGAAATGTACGAGACCGTGTAAACAAGTGCCGCAACGAGGCCACATAAACTAGTGCCGCAACGGGACCATAATAAACAAATGTCACAACGGGACAACAATAAAAAAATCTTGCACAAGTTTGGACTTACACCCGGGGATCGTCATCACTGTCCAAATAACACCACTCGAGATCGCGCAACAATTGCCACAATGGGGCAATCTAATATCTATAATGTGCGCTATAACGGAGCTCCACATATACCAATTTTACACATATCCAATTTTAATTTCATTACCAATCCGGATCCATTTCATTTTAATTTTTACTACCATGCATACATTTAAAAAAAAAAAATTATTAACAACCACCACACCTAGTAGAATTATAACTAGAATAAGAAACCTGCAATAGTTGAGTTGGATAAACTAAGCCAAAACCTGCAATAGTTGAGTTGGATAAACATAGGCCAAACTCTTAAAATTTTCTCCAGTTCCACATTAGATCTTAGAGTGTTAGACCTTTTTCCTTTTGGGTTTAGGGAATTTGTAATATATTGTTATTCTATTTCTTTGTCGTTGGGTTTTGCCCTAACTAGACTCGAGGCTTACATTATCCTAAGTGTTAGTGTTTGAATCCGATATGGTGTGCCCTATATGGGGATGTATTACTGACCATTTTTATGGTTCTTTTAATATAATTTACTTACATCTGCTTCTAGCTTAACAGGAAAGTTTCCACTGGAAGCAACTAATCCCATAGAAGCAGTACAAATCTCTGCTGGGTGAAGGTAAGTTCTAGCCCGAGTGCTAACATAAATACATAATCATACATCAGAAGAAATACAAGCAATAGAAAAATGTTGGGCGCGATGACTGTAAGTAAATAGGAAAGAAAAATCGGCTTAGCTCAAATTCAACTGAGATAACATGTCCATTGAAGCAGGTGAGATTCTAAGCTACAATTATGAGAAGAAAAAGATTCACATTTGTTGCTTTGCTAGCCTCACTGGTTTTCTTTTAGAAAAGCAACATCACTATTTGGCGCAGTCAGCATCTGAAGTTCTGCATCCTCCACTTCGCTCTCTGATGTTATAGATGATACATGAGATTCCAATATATCATCATCTGCATTGCAAAATTAAAATTGAAATACGTTAGAGCAATATTCTTTAAAACACTTACATCACAATTGTTGAGGTTTCTCTCTTAAAAATTAATGTACAGAAGAATAAGATCTCTCCAGCTAAAGATACAGAGCAGATGGACCCAGATCTCCAATGACTATTTTGCCAAAAATTTAAATCAAACATGCTGTCACCATTGTAGCAAATGCCAATAACCACAGAAACGATTAACAACCAGATCAAAACTTCAAGCAGTGCCAAATATACAAAACCAGTAAGGTCATTAAGTCATTGTGCTCGACAATTTCTATCAGTCTCACTGCGAAATATCCGATGAGAAGTGGGTTAATCTTCACCAGAAAACATGCAGTACTATTCGTCAGTGGATCGACGATAGTATCGTCAACCATGTCAGTGAAGATGCAAATGCACGTACTTTATGGGGAAAGCTGGAGGAGCTTTTCCGAGCAAAGACTGGCAACAACAAGCTGTACTACATCCTGGAGTCAGGGCCACAGGATGGATTTTATGGATGAGAAGGATCAGCCTGAGGAGCGTCTCGTCGTACAAGGGTTTGAGTCAGACCCCGGTCGCAATGTCTGATCCTGGAGGCTGAAAATAAGGGTCTGATTCTGGGGTCCGAAGGTGAAATTTGAAAGAGCCTCTGATTTCAGGGTCCTACGTGAGACCTTAAGCATGCCTCTCACTCTGATTCTGACTCTGACCCTGAATGGCTGAACTGGTCAAGCCTTGCTAACTGGCCCTGATATTAGACTCAGAGGCTCTGATTCTGGGGCTCTCCTCTGAGGTACTGATGGAAGACTCTGATTTCAGGTTATGATGGAAGACCTTAATTTGCCTCTGACTCTGTAAGTAGACTCTGATTTCAGGATCTGATGGGAGACCCTGATCTGTTATATATGTAGATTATATAACAGAGAAATGATATTCTTACTAATAGTTCTCTTTCTCCAGAACACAAAAAGACTTGCGTTTTGGATAAAAAAAAATTTACCAAGTTTCACTTGCTCACTTTCCCAAACACCCCTTCAAACATTTCTCTTAAAACAATAAATTAAAACTTCTCTATATACTTCATGTCACCTGTAGATTTTTTCATTTTTTTTTTCTTAAAAAAAATTGACAAATAAATAAATAAATTATTCGCTAAGAGGTATATAAATTTGAGTTGATTATATTTTATCACAGTAAGTGCACATACATGTGCTTTGAGTATTTACTGGAATTTATTTATTTGTTTGCTTTCCTAATATTAGTAATAGCAAACAATTACTATTATGTTAAGAACACTAGTTAATGTTAAATTTTAAAGTTTGGTTTGAGTATCGTAACTTCAAGCATACATAATTTTAAAACTTTGTATATGTAACTCACTATTTTAGTACTTATTCAATAATTGTCTGATTAATTTACGAAAATCATATAGTGAATAACTTTTTTATCAAAATTATAAATTTGGTTATTATATATTTAAGTTAATTAAAACTTTTTCAATTATCACGTACTAACACAATAATTTATATGTGATAAAGTTGATATTTTGATTGCATATTATACATTATACAATTGTTATACTTAAACTTGAGGATTAAAAATGTAACATTAAGAAATTATATCATTAACGAAATACTAAAAAATTATTTTATTACATCACTATAGATCAAAACACAATACTGAATTGGGCCAACAAATCAGATTGAAAAATTATCCACAATTCAGAATAAAGAAATTCGAAATAATGAATGGACACACATCTTGTTTTTCTTCCTTGATTTTTTCTTGGTCTTAATAATCATATAACTTTTGGACTCAAGTTCTAGCAATTTTAGATCAGGAATTATAACTGCATGAGAAGAACACACTCCTAGGCTGTAAATGATACACGGAAGGGGTATAATCCTTAAGAGGGTTACACCTTAAATTAAAGGGTGTCCTTACCATGTCTATATAATGGGCCTTTAAGTTCATTCTCAAGATCCAGAAATTACATTTGTCTTGTGTCACATCAATTTCATTTTTTTGGAGTTAGAGAGAGTTCTCACCATTGTCCTAGTTCAAGGTCTTGTTAAGGTATGCCTCTTGAACAAGAGGAATCCAAGTTATCCTATGAGGACATTAGCCACAAAATCCGGAGAGCACCGAGACAGGGCTAATAAGTTCTTAATGACAGAGAGAACTCGACTTGGACTACAACTTTTCATAAGTTTTCTTCATTTTATAGGTTTTTGTTCATTTTCTAAATTTTAGGGTTTATGTATAATATTGGCATGTTTGTTTTCTAGTTTTATTGATTGTAGATGCATATTTGATTTCGTTTAACAAGACCATTTCCCCAACAATTTAATCAATTCGGAGGAGGCTATTTGAAGGGGTTTTATACGGGTGAATCCGGTAACGCAGCGGAAGCGGGAAAATCGTTATTTTCTGATTTCAAAACTTTTTCTTGGATTAAATAAATAAACACATTTATTTAATTACCCAATAATCAAATAATGAAATAAAATTTCAAATGAATCAAATTCAAGTGAAATTACCAAATTACCCTTATATGGTATTTTGTCCATTTTAGTCCGAAATTGATCCAATCAATTTTGAATGATTCTAAATCATTTCTAAGATGAACTTAGCATGTTCAAAACATCAAAACACCAAAAGCAACAATAATTTCAAAAATTGAAATCTTGGCCGAATGCCTCCATTGGGGGGGTTTGTGCCTTTTGTCATTTCATGCTTCAAAACTCATCCAAATGAAATCCAATCAACATGAAACTTTATATGTATCATATACACACCTAAATGCACAACATATCTCAAAAGCTCCAAATTTAGAATAGGTTATAAACCCTAATTTCTCAATTTCCACAAATTGGGCAAATTAGGCCATTTACATTAAATCAAATGTTTCAATCATCAATCTTTCATCTAATTCAAGTCTCAACACAATGAAACAACTCAAGATCAAATCTAGGTCATTTAAGAGTGGGTCAACAACAATATCTTAGTAATCAGAAAAAAACAATATCTTTTATGGACAAATTATGTTCATAAATCTACACTACATTATATTGAAACGTGCTTTCTTTCTTCAAATTTCTATCGCTTTTCTATTATTATTATTTCCCTGAAGCGGTGGAGCCAATTGAATTGAACAGTTTTGTATTTGAACGAAAAAACCTTATAATGTACAGACAGAACACAAGGAAACAAGTGACGCTATGGATATTGCAGTGTGAAATCAACAATTGGCAGGGTTTAGGGTTTACTTTCTGTTGTGTTGATATTATACTATGTCAATATATGTTAACTTTTATAAATCACCTCTTGTAGATAAATGTCGCAGGAACCAAACATAACCAGACATTGCAATGTCCGAAAAGTCTCCTATGACACTTTAGCAGTAAGCACAAAAATAATAGAACAAGAAACACCAGGAGCTAAATAGGGCCTCAGTATATGCCATATTTTATGTCTCAGAACAGCTGACACTTGAATATTAATTGTTATTATTAATGCTTTCAGTTTTTGGTTACACAACAACCCTACTTTCTATCTCCCATTCCCAATATAGAAACCCCACTTTCTTCATTTTCTTTGCGTCTTCTTTTTCCCTTCAGTCTGTCAATCAAACGTAAAGCTCTTAACAATCAAACGTAAGTCTGCTTCCCACTGCTGCCTGCTTGTCTGGCTTCTGGCTTCTACTACAATAATTTATTGTATTATTGATAACGTATTTTGCTGTTCTTGTATCTATAATAATTTTTCTTTCTTAAACCAAGCCGGAGGCCCCACAAGGCACAGACTGACTAATCAAAAAGTTTATGTGAGCAATCCCTCGAAACCAAACCAAGCAATCAATTTTTTTAGAGCTATAAATATGTTCGTTGCATCCATATTGTATCAACATCATCATAAGAAAACACCTAGGGGAAAATCTTTGTACTTTGAGAAATTAAATGAGTTTGGGAGTACAAAATGATGAAATGAGAGAACTTGGACCCATACGCAAATTCAAAGTTAGAAGAGTGATAATCGCAAATAGAGCTTGTATGAAGAAATTGCCGATTGCGAAAAGAACAAGCTGCTTGCTCTGCCATCTTCATCACAAAGCAGGAAGGTTACTCTTACTCTTACTCTTATCATATGCATGTTGTCTCAACTCAACTTAACATCCTCGCCCAGTAAAATTTTTCAGTGTTTTTGTTAACATCTTTGTGTGACTTCATTTAATTTGATGCCATGGTTCATTTAATTTAATGCCATGGCATCTCCTCAAACATATATATGTTTCTTCAATATGTTCATTTCTATTTTCTTTCTTCAAAATCTCTCAAAGACTTTATAATCCCATTATTAAGGTTCTTGCGCAAACTTCCCACTTTCTTTTCCATAGGTTTAGAATCAAGCTGCTTGAAGCACTAGCATGTTACATATTAATTCTTCTGTAAATGAGAGTGATGGTATGAACTATGAAGGAGGTGATGAGTTTTTCCGAGGGATTTAGAATCAAGCTACAAGTTTGCGCAAATCAGTGTACACACTTGATGTTTTTTTTTTTTTTTTTTTTTTTTTACTGTATCATTAATCATTATTATTGTTTAATTTAAGAGCACAAATTCAAATCGACATTTTTTATTTACTAGGAGGCAGGATCAGCTACGTTTCTAAATCCAAACTTCCTAGCTAATTGATTATTTTTACTAAGAGATTTTATATTTTTTGGTAGATTTGCAAGTGAGCAGTCATTGACTTCCTCTTCTCCACGTCACATGATCTTCATACTCTTAGTGTCGTTGTTGATTGGGCTGCTACAAGTTGATTATCAGAACAAAAATGTATCACCATTCGATACACACCCTATACAAATGTGGGTTTTTTTTGGAGCTGCTTGTGTCTATTGTTTGGGACTCGTTATTAATGCAGAATCTAAAAGTTCCCAAATCATTGGTCATGTTATTCTTAACTGTGGTGCTCTTGCTTTAATCTCGCTAGCATCAATTTTCCTCCCACGCTTACTTGGCTGTATCTTTTTAGCCTCATGGATCATTTTGCCAATTGTGTTAGTCAGGCATTTTATACCATACATTTATCAAAGGCTCAAAAATGGAACTGTGATAATAATTTCCAAATTTTGTGACAAGTTTCACAGCTTCTATGGTCAGTTTACCTTGAAGAAACAGCATTTGCCTACATAAATTCCTCATCCCTGTAATGAATTAGAGAGTACCATTACTACTTGCTACTGTTATTAAATCAATAACACTTTTTATTAATTTGAACTCTTATCTTGTAGTATAGAATTTACAGTTCTTTTACTTTTGAAAAAACAACATTTGCTTTTCACTCCCCTGTTCAGACGTGCCAAGCCAACCCTAGCAGGCCTGCAACCTCCAACTCTAGCAAAAATGTGTGTGGGTGTATCATTTTTGCTAAATGAAATATTCACTTCCGTTTGTTCTTATGCTTTTAGATGATTGCATTTGATTTCGGGTTCCTAATGGGCGCGATTCTGTTTGGTTAGGTTTTTATTAAAAACAAAACAAAATCATATTTTACGGTCCGATTTTTTTACATCTCAAACCAAGTGAAAAACTTTTGCTCGATCAAATCCAAAAATTATTTTTTTAAAAAAAATTGAATTTATGACAATTTTTAATCTGCATTATGTTACAAATTTAGGTAAAAGTATTTCAAAATTGGAACTGGCATATCAGTCAAAATTGGAGATTATCAGGTGGGTAAAAAAACCGACCCAACTGAATCAAAACGCAAACCGAACCAAACTGGAGCAAATTTACCGATTTTTTCTAACGGTTCGGATTGGACCACCCCAAACGGTAAAAATAGCAAATTACAAATATTTCATTAAATTAATTTTCACTAAACACCAAATAAATTAAAAAATATCACAAATAAAATTATAAAATAACAATATAATGTGATTAGATTTTTAAAAAATAAAAAAATACACTATTCAATTAGTTCAGTCTGGTTCATGTTTTTTAGTTAAAAAATTATTCTAATTCAATATGGTTCGGTTTTTTAATTAAAAAATCTAATAATAATTTTTTAATTTTTGAAGAATTTTCATTGTTCCAGGTCCGGATCAGAGGCTATCCGGACTGGGTCCTAATTTATAAAACACAGGTCCGGATATTTTAATCACAGACCCCGGTTTATCCGTATCTGGGTCTTCCGGGTCCATGCGAAACCTGGCAGGGTCCGAGAAAATTTGACATCCTTAGATTTTAGATTGATTCCTTATCAGCAACTCAGAAAATTAAGTCTAGCTTAGTATGGTAGGGTTCATGATTTCACATTGAGATCATGAGTTCAAATTCAGGGAGTTCGTTTTTTGTAGGAGCATGAAATAGCTGAAGGTTTTACCTACTTCACTTAAGTCCGAAAGAGGTGGTTTGACGGTCGGTTTTGAATGATTTAAAAAAAAAACCTCAGAAAATTAAGCCCTGATTTGTTTCTTTTAGATTGTGATGGTTTATATTTTATTATTATACCATTTTTAGTCATTAGTCCCATCATTTAAACCCTAGGCAAGACCATTTCACCCACTTGAACTCCTTTGAGATTCCGGTTTCATGCCCACAAGAACTTCACTGCACATTATTATTATTGTACCGCTAATTAATGCATCTTAGTTTATTGCAGTGTTTCGCTTTTTTTACCAAAAAACCCTTGCGTTTCTGAGTCACTTCGAAAGCTCCAATTATCGGCAAACCCATAATAGAAACCACTTTCATTTACTTTCCTTTATCATTCCTACCACCTTAATTTTAGTTTACTTATAATGTGATCATGCATTGTACATAATAACATAGAAGAGGCCAAGACATTGAACATGTGACTCATGTTCTCTTTGCAGGAGCAAGCATTTAAGCTTTGCTTGATCAATCAAGGAAGAAAGGAATCTCCTATTTGGCTTTAATATAATAATCATAATCATAATGTGAGAAGAGTGATTTGTATGACTTTGGTATATCACTTATTTGTGGAAAATTATGATAGTCTCCATGCAAAATTTATTAAAATAATTGTAAAGTCAGATATTTTTTGTTATATATATATGTACTTCAATAAAGATTTAAAGAAAGTTTTAGAAGTAATTAACAAAAGTATTCTTATTGGTAATATAGTTTCATCTAGAGTGTTTATTAAATGTATAATAATTTAGAATTGTTGGCTATTTGGAATTGTTGGTTGTTAATATATTTGCAATTGATTTTTTTATTGCATAAATAAAGTTACTAGAAAGACGGTTGATGAATGTTGGAAATGAGTTTTAGATCAGTGGTGTTAGTTACCTTATATTAATTGAATAATTATCTAATATTAATTTTTGTTAGAATTGTTGGCTAATGGCCATTTTATAAGAATATTATGTTTATTTTGGAATTAGTGTGTTATTTTAGCGGATTTTTATAAGAATGTTGAATTTATAAAATATTTATATGATTTTTTGTTTAAAAATTTGTGTTTTGTATTAGCTTATTACAATCTTTATTCTTTGCTATTCAAGGGCGCACAACTTTAATATATATATTTTTTTAATTTAACGATATGCCATGCGAGGGCGCAGAACTAATATATATTTTTTTAGTTTGCTGATATAAATATAAAATAATATAAATACAAATATAAATATAAAATAATACAATTAAAATTAAAAAAATTAAAAAGAAAAAGAAATCCGGATAACCGGATCCGGACCGGGTCTACCCAGGTCCGAAACCGGACTCGGGGTAACAAAATCTCTTCCGGAACCAGACCCGGTGTAACAAAATATCTTCCAGAACTGTAATATATATATATTTTTTTAATTTGACGACATGTGAAGGTGCAGAACTGTAATATATATGTTGACGGTGAATTTTGGTCTCAGGGTAATACGGGAATATCACCTCCGAGGGAATCCTCCTTCAACTGTGAATTTGTTTGGTTATGAGGGAAACCAAAAGCAAACTTAGTGGAAAGCAAAAAAATACGCCAATCAGACAAGATGATTTAACGTGGTTCGGTGGATTTTAGATCCGACCTACGTCCACGAACAAGAACAGGGTGGTACTCTTTTATTACTCAAATACACTCTTTGAACCTCTCCTTTACTCGTACAAATCGGAGCTTTATGATCCTAATCTTTCACTCTTGTGATGATTTTCAGATGTCCCTTTACATATGCTCTACCCTCCTATTTATAATAACAGGGATCAGACTCCTTCTTTTACAAGGGTTCCTAGTTGAGTCAATCTCCTTCTTCTACAAGGGTTCCTAATTTCAAACTACCTTTACTCTTTTTATCCTATCAAGATACTAATTTCATCAGTTTTCCCGTGAAAGTAGGATAACTTGTCACATTATCCGCAAAAATAGGATGCTCTACCTTCCTGAACACGCCTTGCTATCTGGTCGGTATGAATGAGGTCGGCCATGGTAACCTTTTATGCTGAGAGTATTCTTGCCGACCTTTATAATGTCCGGTCATCTGAACCAAAGCGGTCGGTCTTCACATGTGTCGGTCTTCACATGATGTGGTCGGTCTTCACATGATGTGGTCGGTCTTCACATGATGTGGTCGGTCTTCACATGATGTGGTCCAGAGAAAGATTTTACTCTTTTGTCCTTGTCGTGCTGTCTTAAATACTGTAGTGCCTGAAAACACCATCAACATTTGTCCCCTAGTTCTCGGTTCCAACGAGTATGCGAGTTGGTACCGGGAACTATATGAAGAGGGTGCGCTGATTGTCCTCGTTGGTAGTCGTCCCAGAATGTAAAAAAGAAATTTCTTGCCGTTTCAATCATCTTTTCTCGAGACGCACAACCGTCACGTCTTCTTAAATGCCCATCAAATCAACTTTAGGGTTTCTTTTAATTTTCGACATTTGTCAAACATCCGCTGGGTTCCCGCCAAAACCGACAGCGATGTGCATCCCAGTCATGACTATAAGAAGACGAGGGTTCCACTGTTCCGTTTTTTCGGCAATCATTTGCTTCTCTTCTGTAATTTCTTTGCGATCCATTCAACTCCGTGTTCTCGAAACTCATCCGCGGTTTTCATCTTTTTTTCGTTGCCGAGCACCTAAGGAACGAGCATCACAGCACCATATAACCTCCTGCCTTTGAGAAGAACAAGTAAGTTTTCCGAGCAACCTTTCTTCTTTTGTTGTGATGTGGTTCTGTTTGTTTATTTTGCTTAGGGAGAGACTTGTGGTTTTGTTGGGTCTTGCTTTAGGGCACTTCTTTAGAGACTCCATATCTAGTTTAGCACGGGCTCCGTGGGTAGCTTCTCGTAGACTGATTCTCCCCCCTTCTCTGTTTTTCTGGGTGTCAGGGATGTCTGACAGTAATTCTTCCTCCGAAAGGCCTGCCAAAATCTCAACTTTCCCTGCCGAAGAGCTCTCCTCGGGCTCAGGGGCGCCTAGTGTAGAAGATCTCGACACTACCCCCACTCCTTCTGAGATTGAAAATGACTCCTACCATCAGAGAGTTCCTCGGAAGGACCCAGAGCCTGGAGAACTTGGGTCATCGGCTCTGGATATGAACCGTCCTTCTAAGATAACCGAGGATGATCTGGCGCTATTGCGGCAACGATACAGCATCCCAATAGATATTGCTCTAGAAGTTCCCGGCCCAATGGATCGTGCTAGTCAGCCTGACGAGGGCTCGGTGGCACTGCTTCCTGTTTTTTTTTAGTGTGGGCTACGTTTGCCGATTCAACCTTATTTTGCTTGGATATTGGCCGAGATGGAGATCGCCCCCTGTCAGCTGAGTCTAAACAGTTGGAGGATTCTGGCCGGGTTGTATGTGGCTTGGCATCGGGCAGGACTTGGCGATACTTCCTTTGAAGAGGTGAAGAGGCTATATCGGTTGAAGGCCAATCCCAGGTCGTACCATGGATGGTATTACCTTTCAGCTTATGACAGCTCGTCCAATGTCGTTAAGAAACTCCCTGATTCAATAAGAACTTCAAAGATCTCTGGTTCTGGGCCACTGGGGATTGGGGGCGGACCTTGAGGTCGGATGAAGGGGAGACCTTAGTACCGGATATCTTCAGGGCGGGAGGTTAGGAGATCGTCCTTTAGCTTCTTTTTTCCCCCCCTTTTTTTCTGTTTGGGTTCTTACCCTTCTTCGTGTTCTTTTTAGCCTGTTGGAGGGATGCTCCCAAAGTTTCCCGCCGGGTCCGGCGGCGAGTATATTGGGCTCGTCGGTATGCCGCCCACTGGAGGGAGCTGGTAAATGACGCGGCTTTTATTGGGTCTGGCCTTATTCGGGCTGTCCCCACGGATGCCTCGGGTCGGATAGGTAGATGCCTGTTGTTTGTTTTGTCTTCCTTGTTTGTTTATTTTGATGTCTCTCTTCCTTTTTCTTCTTCTGTTTATATGCTCCGGTCTTGATTTCTCTTTTTGCTTTTGCTTTTTGTAGGCATGTCGAAAAGGCCAAAGTTTCTTGAGAAGTTGGCCGGCACCGTGAAGAAGGCCGGACACGCCGATGCTGAAACTTCCCGGGTACGGACTGATCTTGCTGAGAACATATCTTCCGGACAAGTCCAAACAAGTGCTCGGGGACTATCCTCACCTTCTGGCGGGCAATCATCAGGATCTGCTCACCTTGCCAGTCCGCCGAAACCTCTTAGGAAGAGGAGGCGTCAGTTCGGAACCGAGGAGACCGAGTTGGCCCAGGAGGGAGAAGATGAGGGAGCTGCTCCAGTCAAGAGGAAGGACGTTCGTAGGGGGAAGAAGTCCTCTGAAGGTCCCTCCAGAAAACGGAAGGGCCATGTGGTCCTCGGGGTGGATGACTTGGGAGAAAGCATCCGGGAGGCTACCTCTCACTTAGTGCCGGCTTTTAATTAATTGGCCGAGGTGATTCCCCCGGGGGAGGTCTCGAGGTACGAGGACGTATCTCCCGAAGGTGTTGTGACTGAGATGAGTTCTCAGATGGCGAAGGTATTTTCACTCCCCTTCTCGTTTTTTTGGATCTTGGTTCTCTCTTTTCATGTATTGACTCCTTCCTCCCTTTTTGTGTGCAGGCCAACTACCTTATGGCCAAGAACAGGGTCTTCTTCTGACTTTGCTGTCCGAGGGCGGTCAGGCCAGAGGCTTCAAAGTCGCCTCTCCGAAGTGGAAGCGAAGCTGGCTGACCGGGAGGAGGTGATCAAGAATCACGAGGCGGCCGCTGTTGAGAATTTCAAAAAGAACAAGGCTCTCAAAGCAGCTGCTGTGTTGGAAAGGAAACTTGCTGATAGTGTCCGGAGGATCTGAAGGCTGCCCAATCTGAAATTGGCGTTCTGAGGGGGAAGGTAACAAGTGCTGAGGCCAAGTTGAAGAGTAAAGACGAGGAGGTTGCACGGGCCCGAGATAGCCTTGAGAGGAAGAAGACCGAGCTTGAGGAGAGAGAGATTGATCTCGAGGAGAGGGAGACCGAGCTGGAGAAGATGGAAGCTGATCTTGAGGCCGAGAAGGAGGCCATCCGTCTCGAGGGAGTTGGCGACTGTGCCGAGATGATACCGATGGTGCTGCCGAGCCTGAATATGGACCCTATTTACGCGGCCATCAGTTACTGCAAGGGGGACATTTCCGAGGAAGAGTTTCGGAAGTGGATCCCTCCCCCACCCGAGGAGGTGATGGATCCCGCCCCCATCTCGGTCATTCCGGCTCCCGAGGTTCCTCCTGAAGATGAACCGGAGATTCCTGCTGTGGACGAGGACTGCCTTGAGATCCCTCCTCCTGTTTCTGAAGCAGAGGTCTTCCCTGCTGCCGAGGTTGAAGTCGCAGCTCCTCCTCCTGATGCCGAGGTTGAAGTTGCAGCTCCTCCTCCTGATGCCGAGCTGCTCCTCCCGTTACATGAACCAGCTGAAGAGGAGATTCCTGCCCCTGTGCGGGCTGAATGAGGAAGGGTAACCCTACCGGGGCCCTATGTACACTTCACTCCTTTGTAATAACTTTACAATTTGTTTTTATATATACACATATATTTATGCCAATCATACTATCGTAATTTGTCTTGACTTATGTACATTTGGGCATATATATATATATATATATATATATATATATATTATATATATATATATATCTATATATATATATCTTTTCCTTTTTTTTTCTTTTCTTTCTATGCCTTTTTTGCTCGCCTGAGTCTTCCGGGATCTTTCGTGGGGCAAAAACCGGGCCCCGTGCTGTCAAAGGGATTTTGGACCTGGGGGGAATGTTATGTCCCCAGTCCAAAGGGTTGGCTCGTGTCCTGACCCGAGTTGAGTGAGGTACTTGGGTTTTGGGAGGAATGTTACCTCCCCAGACCAGAGCGGCTGACTCGGTGGGACGTAGCCCGACCCCGAGTTGAGTAAAAGACTTGGGTTCTGGGGGAATGTTACCTCCCCAGACTAAAGAAGCTGACTCGATGGGACGTAACCCGACCCCGAGCTGTTTGAATCACTTGGCCCTGGGGGAATGTTACGTCCCCAGTCCAAAGAGCAGACTCGGTGGGACATCGCCCGACCCCGAGCTGTTTGAAAACTTGGCCCTGGGGGAATGTTACGTCCCCAGTCCAAAGACAGACTCGGTGGGACATCGCCCGACCCCGAGCTGTAAGAATCACTTGCCCTGGGGAATGTTACGTCCCCAGTCCAAAGAGCAGACTCGGTGGGACATCGCCCGACCCCGAGCTGTTTGAATCACTTGGCCCTGGGGGAATGTTACGTCCCCATTCCAAAGAGCAGGCTCGGTGGGACATCGCCCGACCCCGAGCTGTTTGAATCACTTGGCCCTGGGGGAATGTTACGTCCCCAGTCCAAAGACAGACTCGGTGGGACATCGCCCGACCCCGAGCTGTAAGAATCACTTGGCCCTGGGGGAATGTTACGTCCCCAGTCCAAAGAGGAGACTCGGTGGGACATCGCCCGACCCCGAGCTGTTTGAGTCACTTGGCCCTGGGGGAATGTTACGTCCCCAGTCCAAAGAGGAGACTCGGTGGGACATCGCCCGACCCCGAGCTGTTTGAATCACTTGGTCCTGGGGGAATGTTACGTCCCCAGTCCAAAGAGCAGACTCGGTGGGACATCGCCCGACCCCGAGCTGTCAGAACCACTTGGTCTTGGGGGAATGTTACGTCCCCAGTCCAAAGACAGACTCGGTGGGACATCGCCCGACCCCGAGCTGTAAGAATCGCTTGGCCCTGGGGGAATGTTACGTCCCCAGTCCAAAGACAGACTCGGTGGGACATCGCCCGACCCCGAGCTGTAAGAATCGCTTGGCCCTGGGGGAATGTTACGTCCCCAGTCCAAAGACAGACTCTGTGGGACATCACCCGACCCCGAGCTGTAAGAATCACTTGGCCCTGGGGGAATGTTACGTCCCCAGTCCAAAGACAGACTCGGTGGGACATCGCCCGACCCCGAGCTGTAAGAATCACTTGGCCCTGGGGGAATGTTACGTCCCCAGTCCAAAGACAGACTCGGTGGGACATCGCCCGACCCCGAGCTGTAAGAATCGCTTGGCCCTGGGGGAATGTTACGTCCCCAGTCCAAAGACAGACTCGGTGGGACATCGCCCGACCCCGAGCTGTAAGAATCGCTTGGCCCTGGGGGAATGTTACGTCCCCAGTCCAAACAGACTCGGTGGGACATCGCCCGACCCCGAGCTGTAAGAATCGATTGGCCCTGTGGGAATGTTACGTCCCCAGTCCAAAGAAAGACTCGGTGGGACATCGCCCGACCCCGAGCTGTAAGAATCACTTGGCCCTGGGGGAATGTTACGTCCCCAGTCCAAAGACAGACTCGGTGGGACATCGCCCGACCCCGAGCTGTTTGAATCACTTGGCCCTGGGGGAATGTTACGTCCCTAGTCCAAAGACAGACTCGGTGGGACATCGCCCGACCCCGAGCTGTTTGTTTCAGTGGTGGTTGCCTTTACTTTTAAAGGATTTTGCCAGAAAATGAAATTTTATTCATGTTTGGGGGCGGGCCGCCCTCTTTACAACAGTTGTTCCGATTTGGTATTTTTGTCTGGTTTCTGCAAAAAAGGAAATAGAAGAAAGGAAAGTTGATCTTTTATGGGAAGTACTTTCTTAACATCTCGGCGTTCCATGGTTTCTTCAACCTCGTGCCGTCCAGATGCTCTAGGATGTAGGCCCCTGGTCTTACTATCTCGATGATTTTGTAAGGCCCTTCCCATTTGGCACCTAACGAACCCTCTTCAGGTCGTCGGGTGTTCAGAGTCACTTTTCTTAGCACTAGATCGCCTGGCAGGAAGGAGCGGGTTCGAACTCTCCTATTGTAGAATCGGGCCATTCTCTGCTGGTAGATGGCTGCTCTTACTGCTGACCGCTCTCTTCTTTCTTCGATCAGGTCGAGGTGATTTTTGATAAGTTCTTCGTTCCGTTCGTTTTCAAAGTGGCGGACCCTGTGGGTTGATATTCCGATCTCTGCCGGGATGACGGCCTCACATCCGTATGATAGGGAGAAAGGTGTCTCTCCTGTTGAGTCCTTGAAGGTCGTTCGGTGTGCCCACAGTACCTCTGGTAGCTCCTCGACCCATAGGCTTTTGCTTGATCCGAGTCGAGCTTTCAGGTTTGACTTGATGGTTTGTTGGTGGCTTCAACCTGCCCGTTCGACTTGGGATGGGCCGGCGAGGCGAATTTTAAGGTTATATGGAGGTCTTCACAAAGTTTTCTGAATCCCCTGCTGTCGAATTGCTTTCCGTTGTCGGTGATGATTGCCTGGGGGATCCCGAACCGGCAGATTATATTTTTCTTCAGGAACTATGTGGCTTTCTTCTCCGAGATGGTGGACAATGGTTCTACTTCTACCCATTTGGTAAAGTAGTCTATGGCCACGATTGCATATTTCGCCTGACCTCGTCCTTTTGGCATCGGCCCTATAATGTCTAGCCCCCACTGTGTGAAGGGCCAGGGGCTGGATATGGTGGTCAGCTGTTCTGCCGGCTGATGGTAAAGGTTGGCATTCTTCTGGCATCCCTCGCATTTCCGTGCTATCCTCATGCCATCCTCGTGCATGGTTGGCCAGTAGAATCCTTGTCTCAAGGCTTTGAAGGCGATTGATCTTCCCCCGGCGTGGCTTCCGCAGATGCCTGCGTGAATCTCCCTAAGTACGTAGTCTGCTTCTTCTGGTGCTAAGCATCTTAGGAGGGGTACGGTGTATCCTCTCCGGTAGAGTACTCCTTCAATTAGGGAAAACTTGGTGCTCTTGAACTTCAGCTTTCTGGTCTCCTTTTTATCTTTAGGGGTTTCTCCTGTTTCCAGGTACCTCCTGATTGGTTGCATCCACGAATCTTTGTCTTCTTCTTCCAGTACATTCACCTCTGTCTCCCCTATGCTTCTTTCTTGGAGGTATATAAGAGGGATTACCCTGGGGTTTTCTGTTCTCATTGAAGAGGCGAGTCTCGCTAGGGAATCTGCTTCGCAGTTGTCTTCTCGTCCGACCTGTTCGAAGAGTACGTTTCCCACTTTCTCCACCCACTTCTTCACTTCGGCTAAGTAAGCCACCATGGCTGGTTCTCTGGCTTGAAAGTCCCCTTTCAGCTGTTGTATTGCTAACTGAGAATCACTCCTGATCACTACGTCGTGGACCCCTACTACTGTACATAGCTTTAGTCCGGCCAGTATTGCCTCGTACTCTGCTTCATTGTTTGTAGTTTTGAAGGCAAATTTGAGGGCGAGCAGTATTTCTTCTCCCTTTTCACTTTTTAGTGCTACCCCTGCTCCGTAGCCGTGCGAACTTGCGGATCCGTCTACAGACATTTCCCATTTGTCTTCTTCCACGGTCAGGACCTGCGGCTCTGTGAGCTCTGCTATGAAGTCTGCTAAGGCCTGCCCTTTTATTGCTGTTCTTGGGAGGTAGGAGATGTCGTGTTCGCTTATTTCCACTGACCACTTCATCAGCCTCCATGAGGCCTCTGGTTTCTGCAAGATTTGTTTCAGGGGATAATCTGTGTATACCTTGATCGGATGGGCTTGAAAGTAGGGTCGTAACTTCCGAGCTGCGGTGACCAGGGATAGGGCGATGAGTTCGTGCATGGGGTATCGAGTTTCTGCTGAGTCCAGTAGGGCTTTACTGACGTAGTAGACCGGTTTCTGGATATGGTCGGTCTCTTGTACCAGTGCCGAGCTTACTGCGTGCTTTGAGACGGCCAGGTATAGATATAGCGTCTCCCCTGGGAGGGGTTTGGCTAGGAGGGGGGCTGTGCTAGGTATTGCTTTAGGTGCTGGAAGGCTTCTTCGCACTCAGGTGTCCAGTCGACCCCTTTTTGAGCTTTTTTGATGACTTTGAAGATGATGGCACTTGTCGGTTGCTCGTGAGATGAACCGGTTGAGTGCGGCGATTCTTCCTGTAAGGCTTTGTACTTCTTTAACTGTCCGGGGTGATTTCAGGTCTAGCACGGCTTGTATCTTTTGGGTTTGCTTCAATGCCTCGTGAACTCACCATGTATCCCAGAAGATTTCCTGAGGCTACCCCGAATGCACACTTTTCTGGATTGAGCTTTAAACTGTGTTTCCTCAGGAGTTCGAAAGTTTTCTTCAGGTCGGCCACATGGTCTCTCGGTTCTTCGGACATTGTTATCATGTCGTCGACATATACCAGCATGGTCGTGCCGATGAGCGGTTTGAAGATTTTGTTCACCAGTCTCTGGAAAGTCGCCCATGCATTCTTCAATCCGAAAGGCATTACTTTATAGCAGTACAGCCCTTGGTCTGTGATAAAGGTGGCTTCTCTTCGTCCGCAGGGTGCTTCTGAGATCGTGAGAGACTTGATCGCAGAGTTAGCAGGCGTCGTGATATGTACCACGGGAGGTGATTGATGTATCCAGTTGGTGTTGATTTGTATTATTGGTGGGGGAGGGGAAGCTGTCTTTTGGACATGCTTTGTTGAGGTCGGTGAAATCTACGCACATTCTCCACTTTCCGTTAGATTTTTTCACCAATACCACGTTGGACACCCATTCTGGGTATTTTACTTCCCGGATGAAGCCGGCTTTCAGCAACTTTTCCACCTCGGTTGCTATTGCTCCGCACCGCTCCTGGTTGAATATTCTCCTCTTCTGTTTTACTGGCTTATGTAATGGGTTCACTGCTAAGCGATGGCTTACGAATTTTGGGTCGATCCCGGGCATGTCATCGTGTCCCCATGCAAAAACGTCGGGGTACTCCTGTAGACATTCCAACAAGTCTTTTCTTAGGGCCTTGTCTAGACTTCCTCCTATTTTTATGTTCTTCTCTGGCCCGAACAGTTTTACTTCTTCCAACTCTTCGGCTGATCCGAGCCGTGCAGCTTTATCGGGCCGAGGAGCAGGGTCTTTCCTTGTATTCTCGTCATCCTCGTCTCTCTGTCTCTTCTTGGTGCCTCTTTCCACGCAGAGGGTCTCTCGCGAGTAAGTGGCAAAACAGCTGCGGGCTATCTTCTGGCTTCCGCATACGATTCCGATCCCTTCCCGTGTGGGGAACTTCAGTTTCAAGTAATAACAGGACATTGCGGCCTTGGTTTTCATCATGAAGGGGCGGCCGACAATGACTTGATAGCTGCTCATGCAGTCCACTACAGTGAAGTTTATCATGATTGTTCGGGTTTTGGGGGCGGCTCCGATCGTCATTGCTAACTGAATTTTTCCCAGGGGACGACCGTTGAACCCCCGAATCCGTACATGGGGGTGCTGTCTTGGGTTAGGGCTGTGCATTCTACCCCCAGGTCCTCCAAAGTCTCTTTGGAAATTATGTCTACCGCGCTCCCAGGATCCACCAGGATTCGGTCCACTTCTGTGCCGCCGATCGTTGCTTTGATTATCAGTGCGTCATCATGGGGGAAACTTACCCCATGAGCGTCTTCATCGGTGAACATAATGGGTGTTGACCGATTTCCTTGGGGGTTTGGGATTTTTTCTGTTTTCAGCACCTCCGTCCCCCGTGCTCGGCTGTAATTCTTTCTCGACCGGTTAGAGTCCCCGGCCAATGTTGCCCCTCCTGCGATGACGTTCACCCCTCGATTCCTTGCCCTCTGTCTGGCGGCCATGATCTCGTGGTCGATGTAATTGTTCAGGTACCCGTTCCGGGCCAGGTCTTCCATTTGTTCCCGCAGATCCTTGCACTCATCGGTTGTGTGCCCTTTTAGGTTGTGATGTAGGCAGTAGGATCTTTTGTTTTTTCTGTCTGGGGGAAACCTCCTGAGGTCGGGTTCTATTAAGAGGCCTTTCTCCCGTATCTCCATGATGATTTCTCCTGGTGGCTTGCTCAGGGGGATATATGCCTCCTCTCGGACCACATGGTTTACCTGAGTTGTGGGCCTCTTTCCTTGATCTTTTTGAGCCATTGGCTTGAATTCTTTGGTCTTGGTTGAACTTCCGGAATTCTCTCTCCGGTCGCCGGTGGTCTTCCCTCTTGTCACCCTTTCTCTGGTGGTTGTCCCCCTCCGGGATACTTTTTCTTCGCTTTCTAGTAGGACGTACTTCCTGGCTATCTCCAGTGCGGTAGCGTAGTCTGGTGTCTCATGGATTCTCAGGTGGGTCCACAGTTTTCCGACCCTTAGGGCCCCTTTCAGACTTTCCAGGGCTTCTTGGGATTCGTACCCTCCGACCTCGAGTACGATGTTGTGGTACCTTTCAATGAAGCTTTTCAGTGTTTCGTCGTCTCCTTGTCTCATGAGCCTTAGTTCTCCTATTGTTTTTTTAGGGGTGCAGGCTCCTTTGAAGTGTCGGATAAACGATTTCTTAAGCTGGGAGAAACTCTGGATGCTCCCCGGGGCCAGACTTCTATACCATAGGATGGCAGGTCCACCTAAAGTTAAGGGGAATACTTTGCATACGGCGTCGCCCGCTACCCCCTGTACTTCCATTAGGAGGACAAAATTCTCAATGTGGGATTTTGGGTCGGAGTGGCCTTTGTATGGTGCCATGGTCGGCATGTTAAACCGCTTCGGGAACTGTGCTGACCTTATTTCTTCCGTAAGGGGAGACCCCTTCCTCCTCGCCTCGGGTGTCTCCTGCGCCGATCCTGAGGCCTTCTTCCCATCTGGTCATCTCTTTTCTTAACCAAGACTTTATTTCGCGGGCTGTGCCCCCGTGTCGTCCTCTGGTCCTTCTGTTCTCCTGTTATTCCGGGCGTGGCGTTCCTTGAGCTCGGAGGTCTCCTGTACGTCTTCGTTGTATTTTCTATTCTTCCCTCTCTCGGAGTTGTAAAAACTGTCGGAGGAAGGGTCGGGAGATTTTCCTCCTCTTCCCATGTGTCTTCTGATCGTGGCTCTCTCCCACCACTTCAGATCTTATCCCATAAGGGCCTCTCTTTCTGGGTCCCTCGTCTTCGCTTACCCTACTACTACTCTTTCCCTTTTTCCCTCTCTTCCTCTTCTGGCCGCCCTCGGTTTCAGGTTTCTCGTTGTTTGCTCCTTCCATTCTTTCTAGTCGATCCATCATGGACCTCATGCTATCTTCCATCTTTTTCATCCATCCATTGCCGGACTTCCTGATTGGTGATTTCCGCCTTCCGCCATTTGTCTTATCACGTGAACTGCTTTTTGTAAAGTTCCCCACAGACGGCGCCAACTGTTGACGGTGAATTTTGGTCTCAGGGTAATACGGGAATATCACCTCCGAGGGAATCCTCCTTCAACTGTGAATTTGTTTGGTTATAGGGAAACCAAAAGCAAACTTAGCGGAAAGCAAAAAATACGCCAATCAGACAAGATGATTTAACGTGGTTCGGTGGATTTTAGATCCGACCTACGTCCACGGACAAGAACAGGGTGGTACTCTTTTATTACTCAAATACACTCTTTGAACCTCTCCTTACTCGTACAAATCGGAGCTTTATGATCCTAATCTTTCACTCTTGTGATGATTTTCAGATGTCCCTTTACATATGCTCTACCCTCCTATTTATAATAATAACAGGATCAGACTCCTTCTTTTACAAGGGTTCCTAGTTGAGTCAATCTCCTTCTTCTACAAGGGTTCCTAATTTCAAACTACCTTTACTCTTTTTATCCTATCAAGATACTAATTTCATCAGTTTTCCCGTGAAAGTAGGATAACTTGTCACATTATCCGCAAAATAGGATGCTCTACCTTCCTGAACACGCCTTGCTATCTGGTCGGTATGAATGAGGTCGGCCATGGTAACCTTTTATGCTGAGAGTATTCTTGCCGACCTTATAATGTCCGGTCATCTGAACCAAAGCGGTCGGTCTTCACATGATGTGGTCGGTCTTCACATGATGTGGTCCAGAGAAGATTTTTACTCTTTTGTCCTTGTCGTGCTGTCTTAAATACTGTAGTGCCTGAAAACACCATCAACAATATATATAATATATATATTATATATATATATAATAAACGGGATCACGCGGGTCCTGACCGGGTGGACTCGGGTCCGGGAAAAAATAAATAAAATAAGTTAGATTATAAGAAAAATATAAAAATTTTGTGTGTTATATATAATAGAATATAATAAAAATAAATAAAAGAATTGAAATAAAATTAATAAAATTGACAAAATACAAATACAAATATAAAATAATACATTAAAGTTTAAAAAATTTAAAAAATTATAGTAATATTATTTTATATTTGTAACAAAATATCTTCCGAACTGTAATATATATTTAAAAAAAATCCAGACCCGGTCTTTAAATAATATAAATAATATATATATATATCTATATATATATATATATATATATATATATATATATATATATGTATGTATATGTCATGCGCCCTCGCATATCGTAATCTTACACTTATGCCACTCGCATATCGTCAAATTAAAAAATATATATATATATTACAGTTCCGACCATATGCAAAATTCGGATCCGGAAGATATTTTGTTACCCTGGCTCCGGACCCAGATAAATATTCCCAGATCCGGAAGAGATAAAATACAAATAATATTTTATATTTTGTTTATTAAAATCTAATTTATTATACTTATTTCTTTCCGGACCCTGATCACCAAGGTCTTGATTTTTTCCGAAAAATCCGGACCAGGGTCATTAAAAAATATATATACATGTATGCGTGAGCGTCTACCGTTGAATTAAAAAATATATTTAAGACCCCACCCGACCAGCACGGGTTCATAAAAAAATTTGCAAAATTTTAACCCGACCCGACCCGAAATTTGAGGGTTGCTCAACGGGTTTGATATCCTTGACCCGACCCGACCCTATACAAATATATTATTTTTCTAAAATTTTTATTATTTTTCTAAAATATTTATTATTATTTTTAAAGTTTTTACTATTATTTCATTTGTTTATTACTTTTTTGTATTAAACCTTTATATATATGATATTTTTGGGACATAAAATAACTAATATTAATATTTCAAAATAATTAATTCATTTTAAAAAAAAAATTTAAAAATAACCCGACGACCCGACCCGACCCGAACCCTATCGGGTTCCACTTCTCCGCGACCCGATTTTCCATTGACCCGACCTGATTTTCCAAGAAGGGAGGGGAGGAATTTTAAAAATAATTTACTACTTTATCCTTATAATTTGTTATAAATAAAATTAAAATAATAAAAGTAGGGATAATTTAGTCATTGCATTTAATATTTTAATTCATCATTTTCTCACCCCCTCCAAACCCCCCATTTTTGGAAGGGAGCTAAAATTGACTTAGGAGGGAATTTGCTCCCCTCCCCTCCCTTCCAAAAAATTGAACCAAACAAATAAAATTTAAAATAATCTCGCCCCTCCCCTCCCCTCCCCTACCCTCTAAAACCCCCCAACCAAACACACTCTAAGTCTGTTTGGTTCAACGAAGGGGAGGGGAGAGATTTTAATGGAGGGGAGAGGAAGGGAGGAGAGGGACTTTAATTAAATATATGTTTGGTTCAAAGGAGGGTATGGGAGGGGAAGGGAGGAGAGGGTTTTTAATTAGATACATGTTTGGTTCAAGAAGGGATTGGAGAGATTTTAAAAATAATTTACTAATTTATCCTTATAATTTGTTATTAATAAAATTAAAACAATATAAGTAGGGATAATTTAGTCATTGCATTTAAAATTTTAATTCATCACTTTCTCTCCCCTCCAAAACCCCCCAGTTTTGGAGGGGAGCTAAAATTGACTTAGGAGGGATTTTGCTCCACTCCCCTCCCCTCCAAAACCCCCCAACCAAACACACTCTAAGTCTGTTTGGTTCAACGAAGGGGAGGGGAGATATTTTAACGAAGGGGAGGGGAGATATTAAGTCATTGTGCTCGACAATTTCTATCAGTCTCACTGCGAAATTGCGAATTCGACGAAGAAATAGAAGTGAAAATTTGGCATATCGGAAGTACCGGAGATTATATAAATTGTTAGTAATTGTATTTCTCGAAAATTTAAGCTAGTACATAAAACTAGTCTCCAATAGCCTCTCTCCACTTAGTTGCAAACAAGTAAAATATGGAGGATTTGAATACAGAACTCAGGCTTTGATAACTTAATAACCACTATACCCAGAAGCTTAAGTGAATAGGTATGGATTCAATATTAACATTTAAGTTCTAACATAAATGAGACAGGTTTTATCTTCCAAGAATTTGGACAGTCAATCCAAGTGAACTTTTCTTAGAAAAGGTAAGATAAGAAAACAACCAAAAAGTCCATAAGTGTTGAGCCTCGGACATAAGTTTATCAGGATCAACATACCAGAATATGTGGGATGATCAGGAAGATGTTTGACTGCTGTGATCCGAATTCTCTCTGGCAGCAGACAATTACAGAATGAACCTGAAAATTTAAACTGCCAGATCAGATGATGAAAAACCAATCACAATTCACATGCAAGCCAAAAGGTACACATATTTACAGGGGCATAAAATTAGCCACTATACGACCCACACTGTTCCGGATACCTATATGATGATGCAAGAATATGATTATCAATATTGATCGAGCTTGGTTAACTAATTTACCAGGCCTAACAACTACCTTGTGAACTCCAAGGTTGCTTCTCAAGTAGCATGAATACACAGGGAGAGAACATTTAGGTGCTGAATTCGAACATTTCCTGGAAGAGTTTGGGACAGGATTTCCAACTATTGAGGCAAAAAAAAAAAAGGTGCAAATGCAATAGATAAATTAACTTTATATTTATATTTCTTCCTATTGCCTATCATTCATTGAACATTCGTGACACTGAGATTCTTAATTAAATCAAGTCCTTTCTATGATTCATTTACATACATCTCATACTCACTTGACATTTACATGTATCTCTTCTCATAACCTATGATTCATAATAAAATTATATAGGTGATTGGTGACAAGAGTTTGAAAAAAGTAATATACTGTACACGTATTACTTCTTAATTGCAAACCATGAACTATGAACTATTTATGGAAAGCAAAACAAAATAAAAGAAAAGGGCAAAAAACAGAGGGTGAAATTATCCCTTTCATTAAACAGGCATGATGGCCTTCAACTCCAGAAAATGTCATTATTCCTTTCCCCAAAAAAAAATTATAAATAGAAGCATAGTTATGGCTTCTTCTTCTCACCTCTTAATTATTCAGCAACCAGTGAAACAGGATGGCAGATCCTAATTTCTACAACTTTCTTATTAACCAACCACCTTCAAACCCTAGACCCACCAAACGCCAAACACCGCCACTACCAGCCACCAATAATATTATTATTACCTCTCCAAGAACGTTTCAATGTCTTTACTGCCCTCGCAAGTTTTACTCTCCGCAAGCTTTGGGTGGCCACCAAAAAGCCCACAAACAGGAGCGAGCTGCTGCTCGTAGAAGCTTCGACTTCCCTTCAAGCTTTGTTGCTTCTCATCAGTTTCAGTTAAGCGAGTTCAAGTCGGTTCAGACAAATCAGTACCACCCTCCTTCAAGCTCTACTGATCAATATAATTACTTTGCTGCTGCTGCTGCTGCTGACTCTATTACTCCTGCTGCCTTCCCCTCTACTGAAATCGATGAATCTCAAAATGTGGATCTCAATCTTCGTTTATAGATGCTTTTTTTTTTAAAAATAAATGTATTGCTTTATTAATGATTTTGGATAATGTTAATTGTTTTAGGGGGCAAAAAAGGAGAGGAATTGTGAGCCAAAATTACGAGGGAAGTGGGGGGTTTTAAGGGGATCTTGCTGTTGAAGAGGTTTCCATAAGGTTTTGTTTTGAATGTTTGAATCATTTAGCCAAAAAAAATTTAAATAAAGAAGAAAGTGATTTCAACAATCAAGTGCTGTTAAGGCAATTACTGATTCTGAAGCTCACTTTTAATATTTATTTTATTTTACTGGAAAGAAGTGATTTCAACAAACAAAAAGAGCGTCAAGTAATTTTCAATGAAATAAATGCGAAGGGCAATTAAGGAAACTTGAAATACAACCTAGAGAGCACGGTGCTGCCGCAACGAACTGGTATGGGAATTGGACATAATAAGGACACGTCGCTTTAGTGCTGTGACGAAGGAGACCGATAAGTTTGTACTTTAGCGTTGGCCGATAAGTTAACATCAAAAAGCCCCAAAAAAAAAAAAAGACTCCTTTTTGTCCTTTTCGAGTTTTTACATGATATACTCACTTGACATTTACATGTATCTCTTCTCATAACCTATGATTCATAATAAAATTATATAGGTGATTGGTGACAAGAGTTTGAAAAAAATAATATGATGTACACGTATTACTTTTTAATTACAAACCACATAATGTGATGAACTATAAATTATTTATGGAAAACAAAACAAAATAAAAGAAAAGGGCAAAAAACAGAGGGTGAAATTATCCATTTCATTAAACAGGCATGATAGCCTTCAACTCCAGAAAATGTCATTATTCCTTTCCCCAAAAAAAAAATTATAAATAGAAGCATAGTTATGGCTTCTTCTTCTCACCTATTGAGAAAACAGTTTTTTTGCAATCATCCCAACCCTCTGCTGTTGGTGAGAATGGCTCTCGGTCCCAAGCGGTAGCTTCTTTTGGAGCCAAAAAAAAAATTTAAAAAAAAAAATAAAGAAGAAAAAAATAGAGATTGGGTCTGATCTTCTTTGCTGATTTGTTTTCAATTTGGTTATTGAATCGTCAGGGGCTAATTTCAGGGTCCGCTCGTGAGGGTCTGCTCATCAGGGTCCGCTCGCCAGGGTATGCTCGTCAGGGTCTGCTCATGTGGGTCTGCTCTTCAGGGTCTGATTCCGCTCTTCAGGATCTGCTTGTGTGGGTCGTTTCATCAGGGTCTGACTCTATTCAACATGCCTAACTCTTTAAAACCAGAGAGGAATTAACTCTTATACTTAATATCACGTGTATAACAGATTTTATCAACTCTTATATTATTAATGGCTAATAAAAAGGAAAAACCAGAGAGGAATAAGTTTTGACAAAAGATGGATACACAGAGAGGGCTTTTAATTTTTATTTCTTAAACAAGAAGAAGACCATATGAATGCTGAAAATATATATTTATATATACTTGCACTACAAGCCATCTGGGGTGCAGAAAAAGCAAAACTTTATTAATGCAAAAAAAAAAAAACTACTGAGTTCAGAGTCTATTATCGTCATCATCTGCAGAATCTTGAAGAATTAGCTAATTAAAAAAATTGTCAGTTTCATGTTCTGCATCCCTGATGTCGTTTCGTCTCTGATTACATTGTAACTCGACCAAACAAAGCAACGATTGATCTCCAAAATTGCCAGAATTTCTTAATCCAGTTGTGATTCCATCTTGAGCCATCGTATGTTGAAATCTGGAAAATGCTTAAAAAGAAGAAGAGTCAGAGAAGGGACCGCATATTCTCAGAGGAGGGCCCAATTATTAAAAAAAATATATTATGTTGATGGTGTTTTCAGGCGCTACAGCATTTAAGACAGCACGACAAGGACAAAAGGGTAAGTTCGCTATCTGGTTGAGATCATGAGGCCGACCCGACCAGTTCATATGAAGACCGGCCACTTTGGTTCAAATGACCGAGCACTATAGATGTCGGCAGAAACGTCCTCAGCATAAAAGATTGTCATGGCCGACCTCATTAAAGACCGACCAGATAACGGACCGAGTTCAAGACAACGGCACCCCATTCTTATGGATAAGATAAGGAAAACATCCTACTTTCGCAAGGAGAGAGAGTCAGAATCCAGAAGGGAAAACGGAAGAAGAAGGCAATACCGGATCAGGAAACCCCACAAGAAGAGAAGATTGGGTTCAAATAGGATTTCTTATACAAATAGGAATCTGATTTCTGTAGTATTATAAATAGAAGGATAGAGCATGTGTAAAAGGATCATCTGAAAATCATCACAAGAGTGAGAAATTAGAATCATAGAGCTCTAATTTGTAAAAGCAAGGAAGAGACTCGAGGAGTGTATTTGAGTAATAAAAAGCACCATCCTGTTCTTGCCCGTGGACGTAGGTCGGATCCCAAAATCCGCCGAACCACGTTAAAACACCTTGTCTGATTGGCGTATTTTCTTGTTTTCCGCTAAATTTGCCTTTGGTCCCCCATAACCAAACAAATTCACAGTTGGAGGAGGATTTCCTCTGGAGTGATATTCCAATATTACCCTGAGACCAAAATCAACCGTCAACAGTTGGCGCCGTCTGTGGGGAACTTCACAAAAAGCAGTTCACGTGAGAAGACAAATGGCGGAGGACGGAAATCACCAACCAGGAGGCCCGGCAATAGACTGGATGAAAAGAATGGAAGATGGCATGAGGTTTATGATGGATCGACTGGAAAGAATGGAAGGAGCAAACAACGAGGAAACTGAAACCGAGGCCAGACAAAAGAGGAAAGAGAAGAGAGAGGAAAAAGAGTAGTAGACATAAGCGAAGACGAGGGACCCAGGAAGAGAGGCCCCTATGGGATAAGATCTGCGGTGGTAGGGAGATCAGATGACACATGGAACGAAGAAGAGGAGGAACAGTCACCCGACCCCTCCTCCGACAGTTTTTACAACTCCAAGAAAGAGGATAGAAAGTATAACGAAGACAAACAGGAGACCTCTGAGTTTGAAGAACGCCACGCCCGGGGCAACAGGCGAACAGAAGAACACAGGAGGCGGCACGGGGGCACAACCCGAGAAATAAAATCTTGGTTGAGAAAAGAGATGACAAAGTGGGGAGAAAGCCTCAAAGTCGGGGCGGGAGACACCCGAGGCGAGGAAGAGGGGTCTCCCCTTACGGAGGAAATAAGAACAGCGCAGTTTCCAAAACGATTTAACATGCCGACCATGGCACCATACAAAGGCCACTCCGACCCAAAATCCCACATTGAAAACTTTGTCCTCCTAATGGAAGTACAGGGGGTAATGGGCGACGCCATATGCAAAGTATTTCCCTTAACTTTAGGGGGACCTGCCATCCTATGGTATAGAAGTCTGGCCCCGAGGAGCATTCAGAGCTTCTCCCAACTTAAGAAGTCGTTTATCCGGCATTTCAAAGGAGCCTGCACCCCTAAAAAAACAATAGGGGAACTAAGGCTCATAAAACAAGGAGACGACGAAACACTGAAAAGCTTCATTGAAAGGTATCATGACACTGTACTCGAGGTCGGAGGCTACGAATCCCAGGAAGCCCTGGAAAGTCTGAAAAGGGGCCCTGAAAGGGGCCCTAAGGGGCGGGAAAACTATGGACCCACCTGAGGATCCACGAAACACCAGACTACGCTACTGCACTGGAGGTGGCCAGGAAAGTACGTCTACTAGAAGGAGAGGAGAAATATCCCGGAGAGGGAAACGCCAGAGAAAGGGTAACCAGGAGAGAAGACCACCGGCGACCAGAGAGAGAATTCCGGAAGTTCAATCCAAGACCCAGAGAGTTCAAACCAATGGCACAAAAGAATCAAAGCAAAGGACCCGCAACTCAAGTAAAACCATGTGGTCCGAGAGGAAGCGTATATTCCCCTAAGCAAGCCGCCAGGAGAAATCATCATGGAGATACGGGAAAAAGGCCTCTTAATAGAGCCCGACCTCAGAAGATTTCCCCCAGACAGAAAAAACAAAAGATCCTACTGCCTGCACCACAATCTAAAAGGGCACACAACCGATGAATGCAAGGACCTGCGAGAACAAATGGAGGACCTGGCCCGGAACGGGTACCTGAACAATACATCGACCACAATATCATGGCCGCCAGACAAAGGAAAGGAATCGAGAGGTGAACGTCATCGCAGGAGGGGCAACGCTGGCCGGGGACTCAAACCGGTCGAGGAAAAATTATAGCCGAGCACGGGGAACAGAGGTGCTGAAAACAGAAAAAATCCCAAACCCCGAGGAGGAAGTCGGTCGACACCCGTCATGTTCACGATGAAGACGCTCAAGGGGTGGTTAAGTTTCCCCCATGACGACGCACTAATAATCAAAGCAACAATCGGCGGCCACAGAAGTGGACAGAACCTCTGACCGCCGAGCGCAGTAGACATAATTTCCAAAGAAACTTTGGAAAGCCTGGGAATGACTGGGGGAATAGAATGCACAGCTCTAACCAAAGACATCACCCCCTGTTTACGGTCTTCGGGGATCAACGGTCGTCCCGCTGGGAAGAATTCAACTAGCTATGACAATCGGGGCCACCCCCAAAACCCGAACAATCATGATAAACTTCACTGTAGTAGACTGCATGAGCAGTTATCAAGTCATTGTCGGCCGCCCTTCATGATGAGAACCAAGGCTGCGGCAATGTCCTGTTATTACTTAAAATTGAAGTTCCCCACGCGGGAAGGGATCGGGATCATATGCGGGAGCCAGAAGGTAGCCCGCAGCTGTTTTGCCACTTACTCACGAGAGACCCTCTGCGTGGAAAGAGGCACCAGAAAAGACAGAAAGAGAGCGAGAGAACGACGAGAATACGAAGGAAGACCTTGCTCCTCGGCCCGATAGAGATGCACGGCTCGGAGCAGCCGAAGAATTAGAAAGAAGTAAAACTATTCGGGCCAAAGAAAAGCATAAAAATAGGGGGAAGTCTAGACGAGGCCCTAAGAAAAAAACTTGTTGGAATGTCTGCAAGGGTACCCCGACGTTTTTGCATGGGGACACGATGACATGCCCGGAATCGACCCAAAATTCATAAGCCATCACTTAGCGTAGTAAACCCATTACACAAACCAGTAAAACAGAAGAGAAGAGGATTCAACCAGGAGCGGGTGGAGCAGTAGCGACCGAGGTGGAAAAATTGCTGAAAGCCGGTTTCATCCGGGAAGTAAAATACCCAGAGAAGGGTGTGTCAACGTAGTACTGGTGAAAAAGTCTAACGGAAAGTGGAGAATGTGCGTAGATTTCACCGACCTCAACAAAGCATGTCCAAAAGACAGCTTTCCCCTCCCCCAAATATAGACCAACTGGTAGATACAACAGCCTGCCAAGGGCTACTAAGCTTCATGGACGCCTTCTCAGGATACAATCAAGTCAGGATGCACCTGCGGATGAGGAGAAGACCACCTTTATTACTGACCAAGGGCTATACTGCTATAAAGTAATGCCTTTTGGATTGAAAAATGCAGGGGCAACTTCCAGAGACTGGTGAACAAAGTCTTCAAACCGCTCATCGGCACGACCATGCTGGTATATGTCGACGACATGATAACAATGTCCGAGGAACCAAGAGACCATATAGCCGACCTGAAGAAAACTTTCGAACTCCTGAGGAAACACGGTCTAAAGCTCAATCCAGAGAAGTGTGCATTCGGGGTAGCCTCGGGAAAGTTTCTGGGCTACATGGTAAGTTCACGAGGCATTGAAGCAAACCCGCGCAAAAGATACAGGCCGTGCTAGACCTGAAGTCTCCCCGGACAGTTAAGGAAGTGCAAAGCCTTACAGGAAGAATCGCCGCACTCAACCGGTTCATCTCACGAGCAACCGACAAGTGCCATCATTTCTTCAAAGTCATCAAGAAAGCTCAAAAAGGGGTCGACTGGACACCCGAGTGTGAAGAAGCCTTCCAGCACCTAAAACAATACCTGGCACAGCCCCCTCTCCTGGCCAAACCCCTCCCAGGGGAGACACTGTATCTATACCTGGCCGTCTCAAAGCACGCAGTAAGCTCGGCACTGGTACAAGAGACCGACCACGTCCAGAAACCAGTTTACTACGTCAGTAAAGCCCTGCTGGACGCAGAAACTCGATACCCCACACACGAACTCGTCGCCCTATCCCTGGTCACCACAGCTCGGAAGTTACGACCCTACTTTCAAGCCCATCCGATCAAAGTATACACGGATTTTCCCCTGAGACAAATCTTGCAGAAACCGGAGGCCTCAGGGAGACTGATGAAGTGGTCAGTAGAAATAAGCGAGCACGACATCTCCTACCTCCCAAGAACAGCAATAAAAGGGCAAGCCTTAGCAGACTTCATAGCAGAGCTCACAGAACCGCAGGTCTTGGCCGTAGAAGAAGACAGGTGGAAAATGTCTGTAGACGGGTCCGCAAGCTCGCACGGATACGGAGCAGGGGCACTAAAAAGTGAGAAGGGAGAAGAAATACTGCTCGCCCTCAAATTCGCCTTCAAAACTACAAACAATGAAGCAGAGTACGAGGCGATATACTGGCCGGACTAAAGCTGTGTACGGTAGTAGGAGTCCACAATGTAGTGATCAGGAGTGACTCTCAGCTAGCAATACAGCAGCTGAAAGGAGATTTTCAAGCCAGAGAACCAGCCATGGTAGCTTACTTGGCCGAAGTAAAAAGTGGGTGGAGAAAGTAAGGAAACGTACTCTTCGAACAGGTCGGACGAGAAGACAACTGCGAGGCAGATTCCCTGGCCAGGCTTGCCTCTTCAATGAAGACAGAAAACCCCAGGGTAATCCCTCTTATATACCTCCAAGAAAGAAGCATAGGGGAGACAGAGGTGGACGTGCTAGAAGAAGAAGACAAAGATTCATGGATGCAACCGATCAGGAGATATCTAGAAACAGGAGAAACCCCCGAAGATAAAAAAGAGGCCAGAAAGCTGAAATTCAAGAGTACCAAGTTTTCTCTGATTGAAGGAGTACTCTACCGGAGAGGATACACCGTACCCCTCCTAAGATGCCTAGCACCAGAAGAAGCAGACTACGTGCTCAGGGAGATTCACGCGGGCATCTGCGGAAGTCACGCCGGAGGAAGATCAATCGCCTTCAAAGCCTTGAGGCAAGGGTTTTACTGGCCAACCATGCACCAGGATGGCATGAGGATAGCACGGAAATGCGAAGGTTGCCAGAAGAATGCCAACCTCTACCATCAGCCCGCCGAGCAACTGACCACCATATCCAGCCCTGGCCTTTTGCACAGTGGGGGCTAGACATCATAGGGCCAATGCCGAAAGGACGAGGTCAGGCAAAATATGCAATCGTGGCCATAGACTACTTTACCAATGGGTAGAGGCAGAGCCCTTGTCCACCATCTCAGAAAAGAAGGCCACAGAGTTCCTGAAAAGAAATATAATCTGTCGGTTCGGAATCCCCCAAGCGATCATCACTGACAACGGAAAGCAGTTCGACAGCAGGGGATTCAGAAAACTTTGTGAAGACCTCCAGATAACCTTAAAATTCGCCTCGCCGGCCCATCCCAAGTCGAAACGGGCAGGTTGAAGCCACCAATAAAACCATCAAGTCAAACCTGAAAGCTCGGCTCGGATCAAGCAAAAGCCTATGGGTCGAGGAGCTACCGGAGGTACTGTGGGCACACCGAACGACCTTCAAGGACTCAACAGGAGAGACACCCTTCTCCCTATCATACGGATGTGAGGCGTCATCCCGGCAGAGATCGGAGTATCAACCCACCGGGTCCGTCACTTTGAAAACGAACGGAACAAAGAACTTATCAAAAATCACCTCGACCTGATCGAAGAAAGAAGAGAGCAGAGAGCAGTCAGCAGTAAGAGCAGCCATCTACCAACAGAGAATGGCCCGATTCTACAATAAGAGAGTTCGGACCCGCTCCTTCCTGCCAGGTGATCTAGTACTAAGAAAGGTGACCCTAAACACCCGACGACCTGAAGAGGGTTCGTTAGGTGCCAAGTGGGAAGGACCTTACAAGATCATTGAGATAGTAAGACCAGGAGCCTACATCCTGGGGCGTCTGGACGGCACGAGGTTGAAGAAGAAACCATGGAACGCCGAGATGTTACGAAAGTACTTCCCGTAAAGACCAACTTTCCTTTCTTCTATTTTCTTTTTTTACAGAAGCCGGACAAAACACCAAACCAGAACAACTGTTGTAAAAAGGGCGGTCCACCCCCAAACATGAATAAAAATTCATTTTTTGACGAAATCCTTTAAATTCGAAAAACAACGGATCGGGGCTGGATTTCATTCCGCTGAGGCCGTTTGTTCTAACAGCTCGAGGACGTAACATTCCCCCGGAGCCTGTCTTTGGACTGGGGACGTAACATTCCCCCAGTGCCAAGTGATTCTAACAGCTCGGGGACGTAACATTCCCCCGGAGTCTGTCTTTGGACTGGGGACGTAACATTCCCCCAGTGCCAAGTGATTCTAACAGCTCGGGGACGTAACATTCCCCCGGAGTCTATCTTTGGACTGGGGACGTAACATTCCCCCAGTGCCAAGTGATTCTAACAGCTCGGGGACGTAACATTCCCCCGGAGTCTGTCTTTGGACTGGGGACGTAACATTCCCCCAGTGCCAAGTGATTCTAACAGCTCGGGGACGTAACATTCCCCCGGAGTCTGTCTTCGGACTGGGGAGGTAACATTCCCCCAGTGCCAAGTGATTCTTTCGGCTCGGGGACGTAACATTCCCCCGGAGCCTTTCTTTGGACTGGGGACGTAACATTCCCCCAGGGCCAAGTGATTCGAACAGCTCGGGGTCGGGCGATGTCCCACCGAGTCTGTCTTCGGACTGGGGAGGTAACATTCCCCCAGTACCAAGTGATTCTTTCGGCTCGGGGACGTAACATTCCCCCGGAGCCTTTCTTTGGACTGGGGACGTAACATTCCCCCGGGACCAAGTGATCGTCACAGATCGGGGTCGGGCGACGTCCCACCGAGTCTGTCTTCGGACTGGGGACGTAACATTCCCCCAGTGCCAAGTTATTCTTTCAGCTCGGGGACGTAACATTCCCCCGGAGCCTGTCTTTGGACTGGGGACGTAACATTCCCCCAGGACCAAGTGATTTACTCAGCTCGGGTTCGGGTTACGTCCCACCGAGTCAAACCCTTTCGGTTTGGGGAGGTGATATGCCCCCAGAACCCAAGTCATTCACTCAGCTCGGGGTCGGGTTACGTCCCACCGAGTCAAACTCCTTCGATTTGGGGAGGAAACATTCCCCCAAAATCAGGGACCATTACCCAGCTCGGGGTCAGGTTAGACCCCTCCGGTTCATAATGACCTCTGAAGGGTCTCATATTGTTCGGACAACAACAAAAACAAAGGAGGGAAGAAATAAGAGAAGACATAAATATACATGTGTATATAAAAAATATAGTGTTGTTACACAAAAAGTTGAAGTGTACATAGGGCCCCGGTAGGGTTACCCTTTCATTCAGCCCGCACAGGGGCAGGAATTTCTTCCTCTGATGGTTCAGGTGGCGGAAGAAGCGGCTCGGCATCAGGAGGAGGAACAGCTGCTTCATCCTCGGCTGCACGACAGACCTCTACTTCAGGGGCAGGGATCTCAATGCAGTCTTCACCGGCGGCCGGAGCCTCAGGACGTTCTTCGCAAGAAGCCTCGGAAGCTGGATGGAACAACCGAAATAGGGGCGGGATCCATCACCTCCTCAGGAAGGGAAGGGAGCCACTTCCTAAACTCCTCCTCGGAGATATCCCCCTTGCAATAACTGATGGCTGCACGGATGGGGTCCATGTTCAGATTTGGCAGCACCATCGGAATCAGCTCAGCACAGTCACCAAACCCCCTCTAGGCGGATAGCCTCCTTCTCGGCCTCAAGCTCACCCTCCCTCTTCTCGAGCTCGATCTCCTTCTCCTCGAGATCAACCTCTCTATCCTCAAGCTCGGTCTTCTTCCTCTCAAGGCTATCTCGGGCCGTGCAACCTCCTCGTCTTTATCCTTCAACTTGGCCTCTGCACTTGCTACCCTCCCCCGCACGGATCCCATCCTGCGGTGTTCAACTGCGGGTCTTCAAATCCTCCGGGGCGGTGTCAGCAAGTTTTCGCTCCAGCGCAGCCGCGGCCTAAGAGCCTTGTTAATTTTGAAGTTCTCAACGGCAGCCAACTGAAGGTTCTCTATCGTCCCATCCCGGTCAGCCAGCTTTTCCTCCACTTCGGAGAGACGATTTTGAAGCCTCTGGGCCTGACCACCCTCAGACAACAAAGTCAGGAGAAGACCCTTATTCTTGGCCATGAGATAGTTGGCCTGCACATAAAAAAGGAGAAAGGCGTCATACACAAAACAAAAATAACCAAGACCCAAAAATCAGGAAGAGAAGTGAAAATACCTTCGCCATCTGAGAACTCATCTCCGCCACAACACCTTCAGGAGACACATCCTCATACCTCGAGACCTCCTCAGGAGGAATCACCTCAGCCAATTCATTAAAGGCCGGCACTAAATGAGAAGTGGCCTCCCGGATGTTTTCCCCCAAGTCATCCACCCCGAGGACCACAGGGCCCTTCCGTTTTTTGGAGGAGCTTTCAGAGAACTTCCTCGCCCTACGGACTTCCTTCCTCTTAACCGGAGCGGTCCCTTCCTCCTCCTCTTGAACCAGCTCGGTCTCCTCGGCCCCAAATGGACGCCTCCTCTTCCTAAGAGGCTTTGGCGGACTGGTAAGATGAGCGGACCCCGATGATTGTGCACCAGGAGAAGAGAGACCCCGAGCAGTAGGCTGGACATCTCCTCGAGACGCCCGCTCAGCCCCAGCAGTATCAGACTGTGCCCGCGAAGACCCAACATCAGCACGACCGGCTTTCTTCATGGTACCGGCCAACTTCTCAAGAAACTTAGGCCTCTTCGACATGCCTACAAAGAAAGAAGGAAATCAGGGACCGAGCACATAACTAAGATATCAAACGTGATGAAACAAACAGGGAAGATCATTAAAACAGTCAGTAAACTTCTACCTATCCGACCCGAGACCTCTGAAGGAGCAGCCCGGACAAGGCCTGACTCAACAAAGGCCGCATTATTGACCAAGTTCTTCCAACGGGCGGCATAATTCCGAGCCCAGGACACCCGCTTCCGAACCTGACGAGAAACCTTGGGAGCATCTCGCCAACAAGCTAGGAAGAACCAGAAAAGTTAAAAACCTTAAAGAGACTAAAGAACAGGAAACGGAGAAAGAGTGAAGGAACATTAGACTCCTAACCTCCAGCCCTGAAAATATCAGGCACCAAGGTCTCCCCTTCATCTGAAAACAGGGACCGCCCCCAATCCCCGGTAGCCCAAAACCAAGGATCCTTGAAGTTCTTATTGGAATCAGGGAGCTTCTGGACGATATTCATAGAGCTATTGTAAGCAGAGAGATAATACCAACCATGATGAGCCTTTGGGTTGGCCTTCAGGCGATACACCCTCTTCATCTCTTCAAAAGAGGGCTCCCCAAGCCCTGCCCGATGCCAAGCTGTGTACAACCCGGCCAAAATTCTCCAACTATTCAGACTCAGCTGACAAGGGGCGATCTCCATCCCAGCCAACATCCAAGCGAAATAAGGCTGGATTGGCAACCGTAGCCCGCACTCAAAAAAGATAGGAAGGAGTGCTACCGAGCCTTCGTCGGGTTGGCTGGCACGATCCATAGGAACTCCGGGAACTTCAAGGGCGATGTCTATCGGAATATTATACCGCTGGCGAAGAAGGGCGAGATCATCCTCGGTTATCTTGGAGGGACGGTTCATATCCAGAGCCGACGACCCAAGTTCGCCAGGCTCTGGGTCCTTCCGAGGAACCCTTTGATGGTGGAGTCATTTCGATTTCGATTTCAGAAACCGTAGGGCTAGTATCGAGGTCCTCTACACTAGGTGCCCCTGAGCCGGAGAGAGCTCTTCAGCAGGAGAGGTTGAAACCTTGACAAGCCCTTCGGAAGAAGAACTATGGGCAGACATCCCTGACACCCAGAAAAACAGAGAAAAGAGGAGAATCAGTCTATGAGGAGCTACCCACGGTGTCTATGCTAAATTAGATTGGGAGTCTCTAAAAAGTGCCATAAAGCAAGACCCAGCAAAAAAAAAACCACAAGTCTCTCCCTAAGCGAAATAAACAAACAGAAACACTGCATAAAGAAGAAAAGAAGAAAAGTCGCTCAGAAAACTTACTTGTTCTTCTCAAAGGCGGGAGGTTATACGGTGCGGTGATGCTCGCTCCTTAGGTGCTCGGCAACAAAGAGAAAAGATAAAAGCCGCGGATGAGTTTCGAGAACACGGAGTCGAATGGATCACAAAGAAATTACAGAAGAGAAGAGAAGCAAACGATGCCGAAAAAAGATGGAACTGTAGAGGCCTCGCCTTCTTATAGTCATGACCGGGACGCTCGTGACCATTGGATCTAAAGGAGGAACCCGGATGAACGCCAGGTGTCGACTGCAAGAAAGAGGTCTCCCAAAATTGAACAAACGGCTGAGATCAGCCCACTGTGGAGAATGCCTATGCACGGTCGATTCGTCCCCTTTGGGCGGGAACCCGGCGGATGTTTGACAAGTGTCGAGGCAATAAGAAACCCTAAAGTTGATTTGACAGGCATTTAAGAAGACACGACGGTTGTGCGTCTCGAAAAAAGATGATTGGAAACGGCAAGAAAAATCTTTTTTTTGCATCCTAGGACGACTACCAGCGAAGACAATCAGCACACCCTCTTCATATAGTTCCCGGCACCAACTCACATACTCGTTGGAACCGAGAACTAGGGGACAGATGTTGATGGTGTTTTCAGGCGCTACAGCATTTAAGACAGCACGACAAGGACAAAAGGGTAAGTTCGCTATCTGGTTGAGATCATGAGGCCGACCCGACCAGTTCATATGAAGACCGGCCACTTTGGTTCAAATGACCGAGCACTATAGATGTCGGCAGAAACGTCCTCAGCATAAAAGATTGTCATGGCCGACCTCATTAAAGACCGACCAGATAACGGACCGAGTTCAAGACAACGACACCCCATTCTTATGGATAAGATAAGGAAAACATCCTACTTTCGCAAGGAGAGAGAGTCAGAATCCAGAAGGGAAAACGGAAGAAGAAGGCAAAATACCGGATCAGGAAACCCCACAAGAAGAGAAGATTGGGTTCAAATAGGATTTCTTATACAAATAGGAATCTGATTTCTGTAGTATTATAAATAGAATGATAGAGCATGTGTAAAAGGATCATCTGAAAATCATCACAAGAGTGAGAAATTAGAATCATAGAGCTCTAATTTGTAAAAGCAAGGAAGAGACTCGAGGAGTGTATTTGAGTAATAAAAAGCACCATCCTGTTCTTGCCCGTGGACGTAGGTCGGATCCCAAAATCCGCCGAACCACGTTAAAACACCTTGTCTGATTGGCGTATTTTCTTGTTTTCCGCTAAATTTGCCTTTGGTCCCCCATAACCAAACAAATTCACAGTTTGGAGGAGATTTCCTCGGGAGTGATATTCCAATATTACCCTGAGCCAAAATAAACCGTCAACATATTATTATTAAAGGACAACTATTTTGATATGACAAAATACAAAAGCCGTCTGTTTCTTTGTTTTTCTTTTTCTGCAGAGTAAGGAGGGGAGGGGAGGATTTTTATTAGATACATTTTTGGTTCAAGATGGGAGGGAAGAGATTTTAAAAATAATTAACTACTTTATCCTTATAAATTGTTATAAATAAAATTCAAACAATATAAGTAGGGATAATTTAGTCATTGCATTTAAAATTTAAATTCATCACTTTAGCTCCCCTCCAAATTTGTTCCCCTCCCCACCCCTCCAAAAAATTGAACCAAACAAACAAAATTTAAAATAATCCCTCCCCTCCCCTCCACTCTCCTCCAAAACCCCCAACCAAACACACTCTATGTCTTTTTGGTTCAACGAATGAGAGGGGAGGGGAGAGATTTTAATGGAAGGGAGAGGAGGGGATGAGAGGGATTTTAATTAAATATATGTTTGGTTCAAAGGAGTGGAGGGGAGGGGAGAGGGGGGTTTTTTAATTAGATACATGTTTGGTTCAAGAAGGGAGGGGAGGGATTTTAAAAATAATTTACTACTTTATCTTTATAATTTGTTATAAATAAAATTAAAACAACATAAGTAAGGATAATTTAGCATTGCATTTAAAATTTTAATTCATCACTTTCTCTCCCCTCCAAAACCCCCCATTTTTTTAGGGGAGCTAAAATTGACTTAGGAGGGATTTTGCTCCCCTCCCTTCCCCTCCAAAAAATTGAACCAAACAAACAAAATTTAAAATAATCTCTCCCCTCCCCTCCCCTCCCCTCCCCTCCAAAACCCCCCAACCAAACCCACTCTAAGTCTGTTTGTTTATAACAAACGTGTATCTAATTAAAAACCCTCTCCTCCCCTCCCCTCCCCTCCACTCCTTTGAACCAAATATATATTTAATTAAAATTTTATTTATAACATTTTAAATGCAATGACTAAAATATCCTTATTTATATTGTTTTAATTTTATTTATAACAAATTATAAGGATAAAGTAGTAAATTATTTTTAAAATCCCTCCCCCTTTCTTGAACCAAACATGTATCTAATTAAAAACTATCCCCTCATCTCCCCTCCCCTCCTTTGAACCAAACATATATTTAATTAAAATCCCTCTCCTCCCCTCCCCTCCCCTCCATTAAAATCTCTCCCCTCCCCTCCCTTTCGTTGAACCAAACAGACTTATAGTGTATTTGGTTGGGGGTTTTGGAGGGGAGGGGAGGGGAGGGATTATTTTAAATTTTGTTTGTTTGGTTCAATTTTTTGGAGGGGAGGGGAGGGTAGCAAAATCCCTCCTAAGTCAATTTTAGCTTCCCTCCAAAAAATGGGGGATATTGGAGGGGAGAGAAAGTGATGAATTAAAATTTTAAATGCAATGACAAAATTATCCTTACTTATATTGTTTTAATTTTATTTATAACAAATTATAAGGATAAAGTAGTAAATTATTTTTAAAATCCCTCATCTCCCTTCTTGAACCAATCATATATCAAATTAAAAACCCTCCCCTCCCCTCCCCTCCTTTGAACCAACCATATATTTAATTTAAATCTCTCTCCTCTCATCCCCTCCCATCTATTAAAATTTCTCCTCTCCCCTCCCCTTCCTTGAACCAAACAGACTTAGAGTGTGTCTGGTTGGGGGTTTTGGAGGGGAGGGGAGGGGAGGAGAGAGATTATTTTAAATTTTGTTTGTTTGATTAAATTTTTTGGAGGGGAGGAGAGGAGCGGGATGGGAGGGGAGCAAAATCCCTCGTAAGTCAATTTTAGCTCCCCTCCAAAAATGGGGGGTTTTAGAGGGGTGAGAAAGTGATGAATTAAAATTTTAAATGTAATGACTAAATTATCCTTACTTATATTGTTTTAATTTTATTTATAACAAATTATAAAGATAAAGTAGTAAATTATTTTTAAAATCCCTCCCCCCTTCTTGAACCAAACATTTATCTAATTAAAAACTCTCCCATCTCCTCCCCTCCCCTCCTTTGAACCAAACATATATTTAATTAAAATCTCTCTCCTCCCCTCCCCTCCCCTTCATTAAAATCTCTCCCCTCCCCTCTAATTCGTTGAACCAAACAGACTTAGAGTGTGTTTGGTTGGGGGGTTTTGGAGGGGAGGGGAGGGGAGGGGAAGGGAGGGGAGAGAATATTTTAAATTTTATTTGTTTGGTTCAATTTTTTGGAGGGGAGGGGAGGGGAGGGGAGCAAAATCCCTCCGAAGTCAATTTTAGCTCCCCTCCAAAAATAGAGGGTTTTGGAGGGGAGAGAAAATGATGAATTAAAATTTTAAATGCAATGACTAAATTATCCCTACATATATTGTTTTAATTTTATTTATAACAAATTATAAGGATAAAGTAGTAAATTATTTTTAAAATCCCTCCACTCCCTTCTTGAACCAAACATGTATCTAATTAAAAACCCTCCCCTCCTCTCCTCTCTTTTGAACCAAATATATATTTAATTAAAATCCCTCTCCTCCCTTCCCCTCCACTCCATTAAAATCTCTCCCATCCCCTCCCCTTCGTTGAATCAAACAGACTTAGTGTGTGTTTGGTTGGTGGGTTTTGGAGTGGAGAGGAGGGGAGGGGCGGGATTATTTTAAATTTTGTTTGTTTGGTTCAATTTTTTGGAGGGGAGGCGAGGGGAGCAAAATCCCTCCTAAGTCAATTTTAGCTTCCTCTAAAAAATGGGGGGTTTTGGAGTGGAGAGAAAGTGATGATTTAAAATTTTAAATGCAATGACTAAATTATCCCTACTTATATTATTTTAATTTTATTTATAACAAATTATAAGGATAAAGTAGTAAATTACTTTTAGGCAAAAATGCAAAACTGACCCTCCAACTTTCACGTTTTTTCGTTTCAGTCCTCTAACTTTCAGTTTTGTCAATTCGGTCCTGAACTTTCAATTTTTGTCAATTCAAGGCTCCGTTACAAATTCGCCGTTACTGCTGCCAAAACGACGCCGTTTTCATTAAATTTTTTTTTTTCGGAATTAAAAGAAAAATCTGAAAAAAAAATGAAAGAATTGAAATAAAAATAATAAACTTGAAAAAATACAAATATAAATATAAAAATAAAATATTACAATTAAAAAATAAAAAAATGGATATCCGGATCCAGGACGGATAGCCTCGGAAAATCAAAGTTCACCGGACTAGAGAATTCCATTCCTCAGAGAATATCCTCCCTCCGGAATGAATGTTCAAGGAAGTGCTGATCACTCCGAAATGCAAAGTTCAACGGAGTAGAGAATTCTATTCCGGAGTTATCCTCTCAGGAATTAAAGCAGGCCCAATTGAATGCCATCACTCCGGATTAAAAAGCCACCTTAGTGCAGCCATCACTCCGGAATGGAAGTACACCAGGGATGATCATTTGGGAATGCAGAATACACTGGAGCGGTGTCCACTCCGGAATGCAGAAAACCCCTGGATTACAGAATTCCAAACAGGAGTTATTAGTTACCCAATGAATCACACCGGAGTGACTGCCATTACTCCGGATGAAAAGCAACAGTGCACCACACTCCGGAATGTAGAGTTTTTGGAAAAATTTTGTCAACTTATTGGAAAATTTTCTGAAAGTGCGTAATTTGCATATTTATTTTAGCTAACTGGATTTACATAGAACAATGTATTATGATGTAATATATGACACTATTGGATGTATTATGAATAATGAAAATCACTGAAAAACGGATTTAATTTGGGTTTTCCTGCAAAGTTGTGTTAGCGACATATATTTCAAGATGGATTTTGATGACGCAACATTAGAAGTCTTGGACGCTCTTTGGCCAGACATTCCAAAAAGATGTCGTAGCACATCGGTAATAAAGAGCAACGAACGTAAAAGCCGAACCTCATATGAAGGAAATCTTGTATGGCTTTAGCTTAGGTCTCCATTTGTAAATTGAGTTGTGGATGTTCATATCTAAGCTCATTAATCATGCAACTCCATATAGATGCATTAGGGTCATTTGAAAAATTGCCTTGAACATTCAAAAATTTCATATTTATAATTGAGACCGGCATACCTGTCTCCAAAACCGGCATACAGGTAGCATTCCCTTAATTTGTACCCTTACTGGAGCCTGCATGCTACTTACCGGTTTCCATACCTGTCTTCCTAACCGGCTAAACTGTGAAAACTTGATAGGAATCATTACTCATTAGCATTCACTATATAAATGTCCCAAATTCGTTTTTGCATTTTAGAGAACACCTTTTACATCATTCTTTATAACAAAAACAGTGAGATACTCAAATCCTTCTTGATTCAACTTATTCTCACCAATTCATAAGCTCATATATACATCTTCATAATCATCTTAGTGAGCTTAGATATATTTGTGCAACTCATACACTATTCAATCTTTGTATCTTTCTTGTGAGTGTCCTCAAATAGTGTTGTAATAACCCAATTCACCCTCCCTCTTGGGTATAGTGTTACTTGTTATTGTTGTAGGAAATTTCAAGTTGGGGAGTTTATGCTATCACTAAGTTTTCCATGATTAACGACCCTAACCGTCCGTATTTTGTGTTACAGATGGGGAAAGAGAAAGGATAGCAGAAGTTTAGAAGTAGGTTGATACTGTTTAATCAGCTGTGATACTGGTTTTATAGCACATTACTGCTGAAGGTACGGCCTTTGTACAACAGGCTGAAGATGTTGCAACGAACTGGGTATAGTATTCTACTTTTGAAATTATTGATGTCTCATTATATTAATATGTAGATGGTCCATATGTTTGAATTGAGCACCTTGATCATATAACAATTAAGTACTCAAAAGTAGCGGGCCTAGATAACATATTGGAGATGCTTGGATGGTAGCAGAAGTTTAGAAGTAGGTTGAAGCATTATGTCTGCATTAACACATGAACCGATTCCGGAATTAAAAGAAAACCAACTTTAAAGAAAATATAAAAATAATAAATAACAACAACACTTTAGAAATTTTTCCCACTTCTACAAAAGGCCACTATTGGACCATAAGTATAAAAGAAAGAAAAGATAAGTTTTACAATGTAGAACTGGGCCCTGGACCTTCTTCTCCATCGGAGACTGGTTGATGACCCTCTTCGCCTACATCTGAATCTTGATCAGAAGGGAGCTCAGATTGATCGTCTAAGGTTGTTGCAGATGATAAATTATCTTCAAGATGGACCTTAGACCACCCCCGAGGTAGATAGCAAGCCTCATCATATTCTCGGGGAAGATATCCCTTCTTCAAGCGATGGCTCCGAAATCCATTTCGGAATGCAACAGCAGCATAAGCCCAACCAGACCTTATAAAATCTCTCTGTAGCACTGAAAGTTGTTCGGAGAAACTCTTCTCCTTTGCTGCTACCTCGGAGGCGAAAGAAGACCGAATGGAAGTGAGCTCCTCTTCCAGGCTTTGTTTTTGCTCTTCAGCATTTTGCTTTTGCCTCTCGGACTCGATCAGTTTTGTCTTAAGAAAGATCAAGTCCGTTTCCAATTGCTCAGACTTGGCCTCGGCAGAAGATAACTTATCTTGGAGAAAATTCGTTGAACACTGCTCCTCTGCCCGAATGGAAGTGAGCTCCTCTTCCAGGCTTTGTTTTTGCTCTTCAGCATTTTGCTTTTGCCTCTCGGACTCGATCATTTTTGTCTTAAGAAAGATCAAATGTCCCATCTGGCTTCATGAAGGCCGGTCTCCATGACTTCCGAACCCCATCCCGTATTGCAAGAGGTTGAGCTAATGGTAAAGATGGCTCATCCACATTGGAACCCTCCTCCAGTACATTCAGGGTCCCCCCCACCGTAGATGTAGTCGCCCCTGGGAACGAAAAAGCAGGAGAATGGGTGGGAGCAAAAGATCCCCCCCCCCAGCTTCAGCTAGAACTTCTCCGGCCCCAACGGGAGTCGTTTTTTCTCCAACACCGGTGGCAAGTGGAGTATCCACAACTGGTTCATCTGCATCCCCTATAAGAGTAAAGAAACCTAGTTTGGAGGGAAAAAAGGGTGAAAGGGACGAAAGAGAAATGTGCCTAAGATAATTTAATGCCTGCTTGTAGGGCCGGAGCGGGGATCGACTGGGAGATTCTCGCCACTTTTGGAGCAACTTCCTTCTCCGGAGTTTTGGCAGCTTTTCTCTTTATTGGTCTCTTTTGGAGAATAGGAATAACACCTGACACCCTAGACACCGGAGAAGTTGATGCTTCTGTCTGTGAGGTCGGGACTGCTTCAAGAAAAGGATCTGGGTTACGATGAACCAATTCAGAAGATGGTTCACCAACCCCAGGACTACCTACCAGAACTACTCTCATTTCCGGAGCGCAAACTGATGTTCCAGGAACATCCTCAAACAGTTGACTTGGTCCCTCTGAAGACATTGGTAAAGCTTCAGCGGGGACCGAAGTGTTTGCAGGGCCCGCTACTGCTGAAACACTTGGAGGAACACCAGGATGAACCTCTGGAATAATCTGGACAGGGGAGGCAAAAACCGGAATTTCCACTGGAAGGACTGGGAAGGTAAACGGAGCCTTGATTAGGTCTTCTTTAGACTTCTCGATCCTCTCTCTTCTGGCAATCGTCTGACCCGGATCTTTCTTGGCCCTCTCCTCTCGGGTCACTATAAAGAAAACACAACACATTAGATTTAGGAAATTAAAAAAATTCTTTCCTATAAGTGGGGCATATATATGCACCTACCAAGAGTACCTTCCGTTTCTACTTCAGGTGAAGCTTGAGGAACCTTCACTACCTCCCTCTTCCTCTCTGGAGCATTAGTCTTCTTCTTTTTAGGCTCCAATGTGACCTTAGAAATACTAGTCCCTTCTTTTCTCTGAGGAATCCTTAGAGCTCCTCTCTCTGCTCTTCCCTGGCTTGGAAACCACCTTACTACTCGGAGAGACTTTAACTTTTCCTCTCATACTCCGGTGGTGGTCGGTGGCTTCATGGGAAAATCTTCCCCAAGGCACAGGCTGAATAGCCGGAATCACTCGACAATACTCATCCGGGCTCAACTCCATCAACCCTGGGGGGATGGTCCCTTCCCTCGAATAACTCTGGACCACCCCCCAGTTAATGCCCGGTCCATTATCCACCCAGCCCTTCAGTTGGTGCCGAAGAAGTTTAGGAAACTCAACCATATACTCTTTCTCTACCTTCACATCAGAGTCGAAATGCCTCACAATATCCATCTGTACAATCATATCTTGGAGGGCATTCCCACAGAGTCATTTCGGATCTGGAAAGTCCTTTTCAAAGGGCCACACATATTTCTCTTAATATTCGACCCTTAACGAATTGGATACGGGTCTTATCACACCATCAGCTATAAAAATACATAACAAAAACAACAACAATTCAAATCTCAGTTCAAACACGAGATCAAATCTCAAAAGCAAGTAAGAGTACTTACGAAAAACTTTACTGAATCTATGCGAAATACGATAGGACTGGTGCTCTGGTCTCCTCCACGCACCAGTGACCTTCAAAGGAGGGGCGAGTCCCCATTCTCTAAACTCCAATTCAGGGACAAAGGCCTTATGGAAAGGGGGAATAAAACGCCTCCCCTCTGTGTTCTGAATAATATAAAACCCTTTTACACTTGATTTCACGACATAGAGAGATAAGAAATCATAAAGGGTGAAGATGTGCCCGTCTGTCAACAGCATGTTGGGCTCCTAAAGCCTGTAACCCCAACAATAAAGACGGATTCATTTGGAGAGGGGACACATTCAATACAGAAAGAAATTCTAAAATTAGAGGGTGGAGAGGAAAGGCCAAATATTGAATTTGTTGCCTAAAAAGCAAAATCTCATCTTCCCCAATATCCTGAGGATTGTACAAATCCCCTTCATATTCCTCAACCTTTACCGTGTTAGGGAGGTTTAGCAACTCAAACACTTCCACCAGAGGCTTGGTCTCAAACGGTGGTGATACCATTTTTGCAAAAAGTTTGGAGCGAAAAGCTTCTTAGAAAGAAAAAGAAAACCTCAATTTAGAAACCTCGATTGAGGCTCATGGTTGGACTTCCAACAAACTAGTCTAATGGACATTGGGTCAGGCAAGGGCCTCAAAACTATTGATGCAGGCCGACCGCGGATAGGGTCAAACCCAGTTCATTGTCATCTTTAAATAATAAATTAATAAATAATATATATGATTTAAAATTTATTTTTAATTATTTGTTAATATTTTAGTATATAATAAATTTATTAATAAATAATAAATGATATTTTACAAGTGCATAATGCCCGCCAAAATGTCCGTGTACTTTATCATCAACTTGCTGTATTAAGTGCTAGCATTCTAATTATTCTATTTTATAGTAGTATTTTTCTTATTTATTTATAAATTTATTTATTTATTTTTATCTTCATATATAGTTTACGCTTTATAGAAAAATTATTGTTTCATTGTTTTTCAATAGTTGGAATTGAAAAACATATCAACTTAAAAATATGTAAATGAATACATACAAATGAGTCCTCATTTTTCACATGGAGTGTTTATCCCATGTTTTTTTTGAGAACTTTAATGTATTGATTGTATGACTAGTCTTTAGACTTGAGGTCTTTACTATCTTATGTGTGGATCAAATAAATTTGACATTCTCCTTCCTCGGTTCAAAAGATCCAGTCATAAGGGTATGATTGGGTCATTTGTTAAAACATATGAAGTTTGTAAAGATACAATAGAGAATCGCCACTCTCTCGAATAATATTTTCTTACAAGAGTAGTATTCTAGTTCGTGGGTTGATATGTGTGATCAATGCTTGAGACTGTGGCCGCAGCGGAAGAATCATGTGAGATTCTTGGGTTAGCACGATTCATGATACTATCAACATCATACCTTTGACTATATGGGTAGATATTTTCCATAACATAGGTCAAACGATAGGGATATATTGAGGCGAGGGACCGTATCATATGTAAATCGCATACAGAATGGGTATATATATATTTCCTCCTCATTTGGGGGCCTTAGCATGTTGCTAGATGTCAACCTTTGTCATAGAAATTGAAAAAACTTGGATGTCCACCTACCGGATCTAGGAATTGGATGAGATCCAATTGATCTTTGAAATCTACCTAATTAAATATCATACGGCTTGTTGGCCACAGTCAAGGTTGTGTTATTTAACGGGATCCTAGCTCACTAGGAAACTGGGTTTCCCGAGTACTCGACAGAGGGTTAGAGGCTCGCCGAAAAATAGTGGGAGGCTAGTATTGAATTTTCAATTTCGTTCAGATACTTAACTTTACGTGCTTTCAAATTATTTCGTCATAATTATTTTATTAGTTGGACTAATATAATGTTATTTTTCTTGTAACAGTTAGACTGTACCCATATATCGTTGATTAGATAGTTGGACTATCGTAATCAAGATGACGGGAAAGGGAAATGTTCGAGACATTATCATGGTTGAAATTGTCTTCAAGGGCATGAACTTTTCCGATTGGGAAATGATATACTATACAGACACCTCTTGGGCTTAAGCCCAAACCTGATCAGTTACTTGAGCTGGAGCTTTGAAAGACTCACAGCGATGATAACTCTACTGCTCAGTCTATTATGCTTGCTTCTATGACTCATCATTTTCATCGACAGAACAGGGACTTGGATTCTTCCCTTAGAGCAACAGAAGTTTCTTGTGTGGGCAGCGGCACCGGTATGGATTTTTAAAATTTTCTTTGTCTTCTCCTTTTATTGTAGTAGCCGAAATAAATTCTTTGATATCCAACGATTGGATCAACCACTCGATCTTCCGAACTATGACTCGAAACTAACAAATCGAAGTGTGGGCTTCACTCACAAAGATTAAACTCTAAACAATTTAAAGAATAAAGATGTCACAATGGTGTTTGGCTATTGGAATTTCAAACACTCTCACAACACTTGTGAATGCTTGAACTTTCTTTATTTTATCTCATTTTCACTTGTGTGAAAGAATGCAAAATGTTAACCTTAGAAGTGAGAGAAATGGTAGAGATTATATTCTCTTATACAAGCCAACTAACCTTTTCATTAAGCATCTAATGCTTTCTTGCAATGACCAACACAAAAATATGAATGTCATACCAAAGCATAAGAAATGATAAGCTAAAGACAAGGACTTTGTCATTAAGCATTTTTTGCATAATTTTCCGTCAAAAGAATGTGTATGGTTCAAACCTCCTGAGACGAAGTCCCAACAATGGGTGTTTGATTAAGTGAACAAGCCTCCAAGGGGTACAAGCACACAGATTACAGTCCTAAAGATTATAAAACTACAAAATAAAAAAATAAGATGCTCATTTGAGTCTTCATTTGATCGGGGCATTTTCTCTTCGCATGAGTGAGCATTTTATAGTAGAATTTGTAAACTGCTCGGACGGTTTCAGTTCATAACTTCTCTGCAACTGTCGGATCACGTCTTCAACCACTGCCTAATCATAGGGGGAACTTCCAGATTGTGCGCAATGAACTACCAAGTCGTGGGTGATACCGTCTCAACCGTTTAAATCGTGAGATCAACCACAGAATGTTTTCAGTCCTCCTGACTCTCTGAGTCGTTCTAGTTGTTAGGCGACCTTCCTGACTGCTCTTCTCGTTCTCATCCTAGGTTCGAATCGTCTTGTGGAGTGATACCTACTCGTCCTGCTTGTTTTTATCCTTTACTGACTCATTTTTTCTAGGGTGACTTTCTTTTGTCAACAATTGTCCCCCAAATTCACCTTGATTATGTTGGAAGTGAAATCGAGGTGAATTTTTCAATTTGGGTAGTTGGGGCGATAAACGTCGGCCTAAAAGTCCTCGCTTTATTACTTTGCTCGGGCCGCCCTTTATGTTCCCTATATGAGCCCGTCACTTATTTAATAAATGTGTGTCATTTCCCAATATATTTCATCATGACACCAGTTAATGAGCCGTTTTTCACGTCATTTCAATGTGCCCCTTCGTCCACTCAAGGATTCTAATTTCCTTGATTCTTCCCAGCTTGTTGGAGGGACGCTCCCAAGGTCTCCCATCAGGTCCGGGTATGGGTATGTTGGGCTCGGTGACATGCCGACCATTGGAGGGAGTTGGTAAATGATGCGGCTTTGTTGAGTCGGGCCTTATTCGGACCGTTCCTTCGAAGGTCCCGGGTCAGATCGGTAGATTCTTACGGATCTTCTAACCAATTCCCGTGTTTACTTGGCATGATGATGTTTTTTTTTTTGAATTTATTCAGGTCCTGTACTGACCACCTTTTTGCCTTCGCCTTTGCAGGTAAGTCAAGGAGACCAAAATTCCTTGATCAGTTGACCGGTGCGATAAAGAAAACCGGCCATGTCGGAGCCGGACCCTCTCGGAAACGGCCGGAGTCTTCCGAAGCCAAGAAAGTGACTGAAGAGGTAGCCCTGCCGTCCACTCAAGGCTTATCTTCACCCTCTGGGGCGTCGCCGATGGGCACTGCCCGACCTGACAGCCCCCTAAAACCTACCAAAAAAGGAAGCGTCCGTTCGGTGCAGAAGAAGCCGAGCTGAGATGAGAGATGGAGGAAGAACAGGTCATGAGCAAGAAACAGACTGCTTGGCAGGAAAAGAGAACGCCGAAGGGTTCCTCCAAAAAACGGAAGGGCTCCGTGATCCTTGGCGTAGAAGACCTTGGTCAGGACATCAGGGAGGCCACCTCTCTTCTGGTGTAGGCAATTAATGAACTGGTCGAGGCGGTTCCTCCGGGAGAAGATTCTGAGGTATAAAGATCTCTCTCCCGATGGCGTGGTTACAGATTTGTGCTCCCAAATGGCCAAGGTAGTTTTACCTCCCCCATGCCCATTATGAATCCATGACTCAATATGTATTCTGATTTTCTTATTTCTCCTCGGTAGGCGAACTATCTCACGACCAAGAACAATGATCTCCTCTTGAGCCTTTTGTCCGAGGGTAGCCAGGCCTAGAGGCTTCAGAATCGACTTACTGAAATGGAAGTCCAGCTAGCTAATAAGGAAGAGACGATAAAAAATCACGAACTGGCCGCGGTCAAGGCCCTTAAAACAAATAAAGCTCTTAGGGCCACCGCTTCTCTAGAGAGAAAAAATGTTGAGGCTGCCAAGAGGGATTTGGAGACTGCCCAGGCCGATATCAGAATCCTAAATATGGAGGTGTGCAGTGTTGAATCTAAACTGCGGGCCAAAGATGAAGAATTGGCACGGGTCCGTGACGAGCTTAGGAGGAGAGAAGCTCAGTTGGAGGCTGAGAGGGACGCAACCCGCCTTGAGAGGGTCGGTGACTGTGCTGAGATTATACCGATGATACTGCCCGACCTGGATATGGGGCCTATCTATGCGGCCATCCGCTTCTGTAAAGGGGAAATATTTGAGGAGGAGTTTCAGAAATGGCTACCCCTTTCTCCCGAGGAAGTAATGGATCCCGACCCAATTTCGATCGCCCCGGCTCCCCCAGCTCCTCAAGAGGACCGACCTGAGGTTCCTGCTCCGGCCCTCGAAGCTGTAATTGTCGGGGCCTCCCAAGTTGTCAACTTGGAAGCCGTCATCCCTCCTCCCGAGGTCGAGCCAAGCCATCCGCCATCCGAGCCTACCTATGAAGAACCATTTGCCCCTGCGCGGGCTGACAGATAAGGGGTAACCCGAACGGGGCCCTGTGTATACTTGGACATTTTTCACTTTTCCTGTAATAACTTTTCATAACCATATTTATATGTATTTATATGTGTTTCTTTCCCACTTTTTTTTGTCTTTCGTAATTTGCTCCGAATGCCTCCCTTCAAACGATCACTTGAGGCCTGTCCATGAGGGGATAACCCGAGCTGAAAATGAAATCATTTAGTGGAACGAAACCTGGCTCCGAGCTAGTAGGAATGTTACATCCCCAGTCCGAACAGACAGACTCGGTAGGACGTAACCCGACCCCGAGTTGAGAGAAACACTTGGCCCTGGGGGAATGTTACGTCCCCAGTCCAAAAGACAGACTCGACGGGACGTAACCCGACCATGAGCTGAGAGAAACACTTGGCCATGGGGGAATGTTACGTCCCCAGTCCGAAAAGACAGACTCGGTGGGACGTAACCCGACCCCGAGCTGAGAGAAACACTTGGCCCTGGGGGAATGTTACGTCCTCAGTCCGAACAGACAGACTCGGTGGGACGTAACCCGAACCCGAGCTGAGAGAAACAGTAAGGGTCTCGGCGGAATGAATCCAGCCCCGAGCCGATTAACCAGATGGCCTCGGCGGAACGAATCCAGCCCCGAGCTGATTAACCAAGTGGCCTCGGCGAAACGGATCCAGCCCTGAGCCGATTAACCAAATGGCCTCAGTGGAGCAGATCCAGCCCCGAGCCGGTTAATCCTTTGGGACTTATTCAGAAGGGAAATGAATCCTCTTTTGAACTTTGGAAAATAAAATCAAAAAACGGGGGTGACTTAACACTTATCCCAAAATAACAGCACAGATGCCTCAAAACAACTATTCGATGCCTCCAAAAAAAAATTCTGAACCTTTCAATTTAGAGTCCCGATGAACCAGGATTTGGATCAAAGAGCGTTTAGAATGGTAAGGGCACATCCTCTATGCTTCAGGTCACCATGGAGCCTGTGTATTGTTTGAGGGCTCCTCCTTATAACACTGAAACAAGCATACGCTACGAGGACACAATCCCTCCCCATGCTATACTTCTCTCGGATCCGAATGATCAAATAGGTAAGGATCTAAGAGTGTCTGAAACATTAAGGGCATATTCCTCCTTATGTTTGGTAACACTGGAGCAAGCAAACGCTACAGGGGTATCATCCCTCCCCGTGCTATGCTTCTCACGGATCCAAATGATCAAATAGGTAAGGATCAAAGAGTGTCCGAAACATTAAGGGCATATTCCTTCTTATGCTCTGTAACACTGGAGCAAGCAAACGCTATAGGGGTATCATCCCTCCTCGTGCTATGCTTCTCACGGATCCTTTGGTCAGGTACAATATATGGGAACACATTCCATGCTGCCATTTTTTCCAAACCGGCCAGGCCGACCATCTCACGGGGGCATTCCCTCCCCGCTATTGCCATCTCTAGACATCCTTCTTAAGTACAAGTCATATGGTAGTTATGCTTCAGCTTTTGGGAGTTTGATACCACCACGAAGGGCTTCATGCGCTCCCTCATGCATCTATCCCTTGTCGTAGTCCTGATCCTAAAAAATTAAATGAGTCAGGTCGGGGAACTTATGCCCGAGGTGTTGATGATAGCACCTGTGATTGGCGAGCCACGGGTTTTGTGCCTTGACCCCAGATCATCCCTCTGCATTGAGTATATCCCCGAAATTTTGAATACGACTTTCAAATCTATTTAAAAGAGTCGGGTGAAAATTTTCTTTTTTGGAAAGAGAAAATTTTATTCATATTCGGGGACCTATTGCCCTTCTTACAACTCTCTACGGGACATTTCGAGAGAGGCTTTACATTGAGCTCCATGTTGGAGTTTATACGGTCCCGAGGATCGATTCAAGTATAAAACATACATGCGAATACAACGAAGAAGTCGCGGAATACTTACATCGATCGGTTGAGGCGATGCGTTGAAGACAAAAACTTTTTCTGCCCTCTTTTGGAAGTCACAGCAGTGAGCATTTTAGTGTCTTTCAAATTCGGCCATGGAAGTGTCCTTGAAGCTCCAAGCTTCTCAAATGGTATTTCAAGCCCACGGGTGGGTTTCCCTATCACCTTCGCAAGACTCCGATGTGTGCTAGCACTCTTGATTTTTGCCACAAAAATCATCTATTTGCTTCTCCTATAACTCTCGGCCTTGGCAGTGAATAAAGAAGAAGAACAGCCCCATGGGCGTGTGAGAGAGATGAAGTGAGGAAGAGAGAGTGTTAAGTTGGTGGTTGGCAAAAGGTGTATATAATACACTTTATTTTCAAAAAATCAAATAAAATGATTTTCCAAAAGTCAAGCCAATCAAAGCTTTCCCAACAACTACCATCAATCAATAAATCAAATTGTCACATCACTCAAAGTGACATGTGATTTGATGCTTGATGTGACTAATGATTTGATGCTTGATGTGACTTGCGTGCCATATTCGAATTCAAAATGCGAATGCGCTCGCAAACACTCCTGGGCTCGGGTTCGCTAATTCCAAATTAATAAATTTTCCGTTGTGACGTAATTAAATAATTATGCCTAGCAAAATCACTATTTACGTCGCTAACGAATTAATTCTAAATTATCTTGTTCGCCCGAATTAAAATCCGATTTTAATTCCGCGTCGAAATCTAATTTCGTTTAATATATCAAATATATTAATTTATCGATTAATTCCAAATTATCGTTCTCTCTCTTTAAATGATATTTTATCCCAGATAAAATATCTCCGTAATTAATCCCAGATTAATTTTCTCTCTCATCTTATTATTCCCAGATTAATAAAGTGCGAGTCATATGTCATCGGTGAATCTTCAGGAAGCGACCCATGAGATCCCCGAATATGTTGGCAGTAAATTCGGTCGTCAGACTATCCAAACACGCAAATACCTAGTACTACATTTGCATCGATTTACAAGACAAGGTTGGCTTCTAGCAAAGCGCCATGCCTAACCAATTCTCCAGAAATATCCTTACAGGAATATGTGATCTATATCAGGCGTAGTATACGTAGTATCACGTATCTCGATCCATTATCGGATGTCACGTGCTTGGCCTGGGGCTGGAATTGTGTTTGCCCCGTACGAAACACATATAAGATCTCTGGTAACTAGTTTCTATAATCGGATATACATGACCTAGTCATAATATCTCGATAGCTGCAGTAATAAGAGAACCAGTATTATCCCCATGGGTAAAACACAACCTCCTATTACACTTGCATGAATATCCTATACCCAAATATATGAGAATTATGCTGTTATGCCCTCACAACGCGCACAAGTGTAATACTAGTCTTTTACGCATTATCGATGTCCAATCTCGACAATACTCTGACTAGGGATATTTAATGATTAATCCTTCGTGGACTGATACTGTCTCATATCATCTCAATCCAGGAACTAATCATATGGACCTCCTATCATTTATACATCTAGGTGATCTAATCACAAAAGATAAGAGAGCAATCTCCTTTCTCACATAGTTAATTTGTACAACAACACCATGATCTGTACAAATAGTGATGCTATGGGTCATAATTGTCCAACAATCTCCCACTTGGCCTATAGCAAGTCACTCGAGTGTCTACCACCCGAACTATGTACGGTTCGCTCAAACTGCTGAGGAAAGGCTTTCGTCAGCGGATTTGCATGATTATCATCTGATGCGATTTATTCAATCATCACATCGCCACGATGTATGATCCGAATGAATCATATGAATAGTCGAAGTATATATCTTGATCGTTGATGAGACCATTAATTCTTTAGCCTGTGCTGACGCCTAGCTCAGCTGCTAACAGAACTATATCTAATCTAATTAGATTTATTATCGACCCAAATGGCTTCTATTGTTGCCTCAGCTGCATCAATAATCCGCATTTGTTGTTTATTCGGTAACAATATCTTGCTTGGAAGATTTCCAGCTCACTGTTATGTTATTCAAACTGTATCTTGCTTGCAGTAGTGATCCCAGACACTTCAAGTTCTCCTTCTCCATAGTTCAAGACATCATCCTTAGTTCTCTAAGATACTAAGTATGTTCTTAACATCAATCCAGTGACTATCAATTGGATTGGTCTGATTGTGACTCCATATGCTCAAAGTGTATGAGACACCAGGTCACGTATATTTTTCAATGTACGATTTCTCGGAGAGTTTTAACAACTTTAAATCTATCCCAGTAGATCTTTATTCCTAGAATAAAGATTGTTTCTCCTCAGAATTCTACGGAGAATTTTCATGAAATCCAAGCTTTCACTGATTGTAATATGGGAATATCATTTCCAAGAAATGACATATAATCATTATTTAGGACAGTCACTTTCAGTGCGCTCCCACCAACCTCCTTATATACACAAGAATCATTTCGTTTAGAATTAAATCATAAACCATTATGATTACGTCAAAATGATAATTCCTAGAACCTAATGCTTGCTTCAATCCAAACATGGATCGAATAACCTGCAAACCTTGTTTGCTAGTTTGATACGATAAAACCGTCAGGATATTGTAAACATCCTCCAAAAGGTTTCCTTTTCAGGAAAGCTATTTTCCCGTCCAGCTGTCATATTTCATAAATGAAACATGCAGCATCAGCAAGCATTGTCCAAATGGATTTACCGTGGCAACAGGTAAAAGATTTTATTGTAATCAACACAATGTTGATAACGATACCTTTCCGCTACAAGCCTAGCTTAGTATGTTTGTATGTTGCCATCCATGTTACCAATAGGCACGATGCCTTCCGGTAAAACAACTAGTGTCTAAATATATTTGATATGCATGGAATCCATTTTGGACTTCATGGCCCTTTGCCATAATAGGGAGTCGATACCTTGTATCACTTCCTCATATGTAGTCAGTTCGTCTTCCTCAATAAGATTGACATCTTTTGAAGTGAGATCAGAAACCCATACCCCAGGTTGTTTTCTGATTCTCTCCGATCTACGCGGTTCTTGTGTATTCGAAGATTACTGGTACAGTTTCATCCTTGATGAACCGTTTGTGTTCCATTAAGGATTCGATGCCTTTGAACAGTATTACTCCGATTTTCATCGAGTTTTACTATCCTCCCACTTACCACTGCATACCGGTATTCCTCTTAGGAAAATCTTGTGATATGTATAAGTACTATACTTATGGTTTCCCTAGGATAACCTACAATTAGACACTTATCCGATTTAGGTTCTAGTTTGGTATCATCCAAACGTATGCCTAGCATTCCCAAATCTTCAGGAGTGAGAAACCCAGTTTCTTTCCTGTTCATATCTAATATGAAGTTTGTCTAACAGTTTTTCATGGAACCTTATTCAAAATATGTTTTGAATTGTTAATGCTTATCCCTTGAAGGAAAATGGTAGCTTAGAGCGACTCATGATTAACCTTATCATGTCCAACAAAATTTGGTTTCTTCGTTCGGACACATCGTCAACTTGACGTGTTCCAGGAGGAGTCCTCATTGAAAGAATATTATACTCTTTCAAGTATTTGAGAAACTTATTACTTAAGTATTTTCCATCATGGTCTAACCGTGACGGTTTAATACTTTAGCCGATCTGTATGTCTATTTCGTGTTGAAACTTTAAAAGTTTTCGATTTGTGTTTCAAAAGAAACACATAACCATAATGCGATGCCACATTCGTAAAGGTCACGAAACATTCATTATCCACCTCTAGCCTAGCTAGACATGGGCCCACTTACGTCACTATAAACAAGGGCTAACAGATTAATGACACTTATACTTTTACCAAGTAAATAGTATTTTAGGCACTTTGCCCAATAAACTAGATTCGTAGACTTTATTTGATTGAAATCAAATATGTCCAAGTACCCACTCTTCAAAAGTGTGGATATACGAGTCTTGTTTAATTGTGTCTCAGACAACACTGCCACAAATAAGTCTCATCTGATCAAATCAGTTTGAGCTATTTGTTCGTCATATTATTTGTTTGAGATTTATTTATATTCAAGATATAAATACCGTTTTCACATCTAATATGTTTATCTCAATATCATCTTTATAAAATAAAACACTTTAGTGTTCTAGAATATAAAGGTACACTCGCAACGAGTTATACTCGATATAGAGATAATGTTTCTAGTCAAACTAGTTACATTATAACAGTTTCCTAATTTAAGTACACACCCGAATGGTAGTCCCTAAACTTAGGTATCTACGGTTAAAATAGTGACTTTCGTCCCATTTCCATTTCGCAGATTAATCTCATCTGAAGTCAGTATCTTGCTCATAGCAGATTCTGCACATCATTGTATATTTATGTACCACTTTTAGTATCTAAAATCCAATTTTAATACTAGTAGTGAACATTTTATGACAAACATTCTTGAAGTCAGAGCCTTGCACCGTCTTCTATTCCTTCATATCTGCCTTGTCTATACGGCAGTCACATATCAATGACCCCGTTTGCCACAGTTTAGGCAGATATTTTGGGATATGTCCTTTATCTTCCTAGAAGATTATAATGATTTTGCCTTTGCCCTTTTCCACATCCCAGAAGCTTTTGGCAAAGCCTTGGCCTTCTAGAATATCGAAGTAAGATGCGCCTTGCACTACTTGCCTTATTGCAAACTTTGGCTTTGGCTCCTTGAGCATAGCCATTAACACTCCAAGAGTTTTCTATTGCAATTTAGTCTTCTAAGATCTAAGAATAGATCTATGAAGATCCTTCAATTTCTTCATCATACTTTAAGGATCTAATCCTTAGTTCTGATTGGGAAATTAAGGAGTCTTTTTGACAAGTATAATGGATGAAGCACTAAAGTTATCATCACGTGATTCTTCCAAAGATCATGCTCTACCTTTTGCTCAACTTCGGGCTTAGGCCCAAGATGTTATTTTATCAAATAAAGTAACTTCTCGGTTTCCAGGACCATCCTAAAATTTTATTCCCAATTTGAAAAATTAAAGTCGTTTAAACACATTTTCCCTAGGATTATGTTTTAAACACTAATCTTTCTATTTATCTTGATTCTAATAGTCCAACTGTTTAATCAATGATTTTTAGGTACTGTTGAATATAATGATTACTATAGTCCAACTATATTAATCAACTATACTTCAATTTATTAGATTCAATTATATTGATTACTATAATCCAATTATAAAATCAACTAATTATTGAATTAGTTTGAATACAGTCCAACTGTTTTAAAACAACGATTAAATATTAGTCCAACTAACATTTAATTTATTTGACGAATGATATTTGATTGAGCGCGTATGGCAAGTAACTAAACGAATATTGCAAATTTAATTCTTGCCTCCCACTATTTTTCGACGAGCCTCTAACCCTCTGTTGAGTACTCGGGAAACCTTGTTTCATAGTGGGCTAGGATCGCGTTAAATAACACAAAATCTTGACTTTGGCCAACAAATTTTATGATACTTAACTAGGTAGATCTCTAAGATCAATTGGATCCAATCCAATTCCTAGATCCAGTAGGTGGACATCCAAGTCCGAAACATATATCTTATATATGCCAATATATCCAATATATTGCCTAACCATTTTCCTCTGAATCAATTAAGCCTTGGCTTTGACACAACAAACTTAATGATCCCAGTTAAGTGGAACCCATTGACCATGGAAAACTTCGTAATCAATGTCGATGGACAATAAGTGATCTTGACTTTGGCCAACAAATCACAACTTGGACAAGACACCAATATGGAACAAAGCTCTCATGATTCAAACACATCCTCGACGGACAAAGGCCTTGACTTTGGCCAGCAAACCAATGCCAGTCTTGGATCTTGAGTAAGAATCACTCAATGGAAGGAAAAACGCTTAATATTTTGTGAGGGTTTTTTGCGTGCAAATTGACAACCAATTTATTATATTTGTTAAGGTCTTATCATCATACACCCTTAAACATGCATTCTAAACACATAATAAGGCGCAAATAAATAAATAATAATGATATGCGGATGGATACTTAAACACATTGATCTTAGATTAAATCTCTCCCTTTCCTCTCTCCCGCTAGCACAAGTATTGCTTCTACCCGTTACATAACACTTCTAAAGAAACCTCATTTACATTGAAGGGAATAGGTGAGAAAAGAAATACATAGAGTAAAGAGGTAATAGGCTGGACACGCAAGTCCAATTTAATAAATTCCAAATTTATTACAACAATTTCTAAAATTGCCCCACCCATATAATATCCATCCGATATATATTATTCATGCATCACAACCATGTATTCACACAAGAATGTTATCAATCAATCTAATCCAATTAATTAATCTGATAATTAATGACCATCCAATGTTCAAACAACGATTTGATTTTGCGCGAGTCAAACTCGTTTTTCGAATAAGTACTCAAAGTACGAATTCTTGAATTACATTAAACTATAAAATTAAATCCAATTTAACTTGTATTTAATACTAATCCATTTATTTAATTCCAAATTAAATATTACACTTTATTAATGAAATTTTGCGACTTAGATTCCAAATCTAATCGTTACGGGTCTCAAAGCCCAATTAACGTCCAACGTTAATTTAATTAAAGTCCAATGGACTTTCAATTAATTTCTTAAGGCATGGGCTTCGGCAACCAAAGCCCAATCAAGGAATAACCCTATAAGCCTAGAAATCAATTTAGGCCCATTAGGCCCAATTAAAATAATTAAGGTCCATTAGTCGCATTTGGACTTTATGGATATGGTTTTGGGCCCAATTGTATCCAATCAATTTAGCCTAAACCCATCTTGGTACAACCAAACCCAATAAGCCTAATAACAACTTTTAAAGCCCAAATTCAAAATAGGCCCAATTAATTTAATTCCAAAAATTTCAAATTTCTCAATTAAATTAACTAAAGTGTATTACATAATTAATTACCCAATTCAATATTTCCAAAACATCAATTAGCCTAATTAATCATGATCATTATCAACAAAACATGTCCAACACATTTTATCAAAAATCAAACCCATTTTACATTCTTCATGTCTCGGTAATTAGGGGTTTTCAAAATCGATTCGGTTTCAATCAAATTAAATCAACAATCAACATTTCCCGAATGATTCCAACTCATCCAATGAATCAAAATTCAAAAATCCAAGACATTTAGGGCATAGTTCAATTCGGCTAAGCCTAATAATTGGGCAAAAATTGTTCCAAATCAATTTTCATGAAATTGATCCAATCAATCTTCAATTAAAGTACATTTAAGCATATTCAATCATCCAATTTCATAAAATCATGCTCAAATACATTTTACCCAATTTTAACCCTAAGTTCAAGTTTCATGCTTTTACTCTCTCTGATACCATTGTTGGTGTTTCTACGGTCCCGAGGATCGATTCAAGCATAAAACATACATGCGAATACAACGAAGAAGTCGTGGAATACTTACATCGATCAATTGAGGAGATGCGTTGAAGGCAAAAAAATTTTCTGCCCTCCTTTGGAAGTCACCACAGTGAGCATTTTGGTGTCCTTCAAATTCGGCCATGGAAATGTCCTTGAAGCTCCAAGCTTCTCAAATGGTATTCCAAGCCCACGGGTGGGTTTCCCTATCACCTTCGCAAGACTCCGATGTGTGCTAACACTCTTGATTTTTGCCACAAAAATCATCAACTTGCTTCTCCTATAACTCTCGGCCTTGGCAGTGAATGAAGAAGAACAGCCCCATGGGCGTGTGAGAGAGATGAAGTGAGGAAGAGAGAGTGTTAGGTTGGTGGTTGGCAAAAGGTGTATCTAATACACTTTATTTTCAAAAAATCAAATAAAATGATTTACCAAAAGTCAAACCAATCAAAGCTTTCCCAACAACTACCATCAATCAATCAATCAATCAAATTGTCACATCACTCAAAGTGACATGTGATTTGATGCTTGATGTGACTAATGATTTGATGCTTGATATGACTTGCGTGCCGCATTCGAATTCGAAATGCGAATGTGCTACAAACACTCTCGGGCTCGGGTTCGCTAATTCCAAATTAATGAATTTTTTGTTGCGACGTAATTAAATAATTATGCCTAGCAAAATCACTATTCACGTTGCTAACGAATTAATTCTAAATTAACTCGTTCGCCCGAATTAAAAATCGATTTTAATTCCGCGTCGAAATCCAATTTCGTTTAATATATCGAATATATTAATTTATCGATTAATTCCAAATTGATCGTTCTCTCTCTTTAAATGATATTTTATCCCAGATAAAATATCTCCATAATTAATCCCAGATTAATTTTTTTCTCTCATCTTATTAATCCCAGATTAATAAAATGCGAGTCATACGTCATCGGTGAATCTTAGGGAAGCGACCCATGAGATCCTCGGATATGTTGGCAGTAAATTCGGTCATCGGACTATCCAAACACGTAAGTACCTAGTACTACATTTGTACCGATTTACAGGACAAGGTTGGCTTCTAGCAAAGCGCCATGCCTACCCAATTCTCCAGAAATATCCTTACAGGAATATGTGATCTATATCAGGCGTAGTATACGTAGTATCGCATATCTCGATCCAGTATCGGATGTCACGTGCTAGGTCTGGGGCTGGAATTGTGTCTGCCCCGTACGAAGCACATATCATATCTATGGTAACTCTCTATAATCGGATATACATGACCTAGTCATAATATCCCGATAGCTGCAGCATATAAGAGAACCAGTCCCGTATCCTACTTGACCATCATCTCCACTATGACTGGAGTGATACCTCCATCTTGACATCACACCTAACACACTACGATTCTCAATATACACAGCAGAGGCGTACACAGAACCTATTAAAGCCCTGGATGACCAAAACCAAAGTATATTGATTGTCGCAAGTATTAGCGGTGCAAGTCTCAAGTTAAGAGCAAATACACCTACCCTGATTTCGGACTTCCATAGACACATAGTCATACTACCAATGGAATTCCGAAGGGGTCTATCCAGAACGAAGCTGTTTTTCGTACCATCGGTAAAACACAACCTCCTATTACACTTGCATGAGTATCCTATACCCAAATATATGAGAACTATGCCGTTATGCCCTCACAACGCGCACAAGTGTAATACTAGTCTTTTAGGCATTATCGATGTCCAATCTCGATAATACTCTGACTAGGGATATGTAATGATTAATCCTTCGTGGACTGATACTGTCTCATATCATCTCAATCCAGGAACTAATCATATAGACCTCCTATCATTTGTATATCTAGGTGATCTAATCACAAATGATAAGGGAGCAATCGCTTTGTCACATAGTTAATTTGTACAACAACACCATGATCTGTACAAATAGTGACGCTATGGGTCATAATTGTCTAACACTCCCAACCCTTTCCGGGTTGCTGCAAAAGAAAAAAGAATCTACTGAAAGTACTTCCTCAACATCTCGACATTCCAAGGTTTCCTTAATCGTGTGCGGTCCAGCTGTTCTAAAATGTAGACCCCTGGCCTTACCACCTCTGCAATCTTATAGGGCCCTTCCCATTTGGCACCTAACGAGCCTTCCTCCGGCCTTGTGTGTTCAGGGTGACCTTTCTCAATACTAAGTCGTCTGGAAGAAAAACGCAGGTCTTAACTTTTTTTTTTGTAGAAGCGGGCCATTCTTTATTGATAGATTGATGTCTTCATAGCCGACTTCTCCCTCTTTTCTTCGATCAGGTCGAGGTGACTTCTGATAAGTTCTTCATTCTGTTCATCCTCAAAATGACGGACCCTGTGGGTAGTCATTTCGATCTCTGCTGGAATAACTACTTCGCATCCGTATGATAAGGCAAATGGAGTTTCCCCCGTGGAGTCTTTATAGGTCGTCTAGTGCGCCCACAACACTTCTGGTAATTCCTCGACCCATAAGCTCTTGAAGGCTCCGAGCCTAGCTTTAAGATTTTCCTTAATGCTTTTGTTTGTGGCCTCAACCTGCCTGTTTGACTTGGGATGGGCTGGTGAGGCGAATCTTAAGGCGATCTGGAGGTCTTCACAGAGCTTCTTGAAGCCTTTGCTATCGAACTGCTTTCCATTATCGGTGATGACGGCCCGAGAGATTCCGAACCTGCAAATAATATTTTTCTTCAGAAACTCCGTAGCCTTCTTCTCTGTGATGGTGGATAGGGGTTCGGCTTCCACCCATTTGGTGAAATAGTCTATGGCCACAATGGCGTACTTCGTCTGTCCTCGCCCCCTCAGCATCGGTCTGATGATATCTAGCCCCCACTGAAAGAATGTCCAAGGACTGGACAGGGTAGTTAACTGCCCTGCTGGCTGGTGGTGAATATTGGCATTCTTCTGGCATCCCTCGCATTTCCGGGCAACTCTCATACCGTCCCGATGCATAGTTGGCCAGTAGAACCCTTGCCTTAAAGCTTTAAAGGCAATCGATTATCCTCCGGTGTGACTCCTACAGATGCCTGCATGAATTTCCCTGAGTACATAGTCAGCCTCTTCTTCCGCTATACATCTCAGGAGGGGTACCGTGTAGCCTCTTCGGTAAGCACCCCTTCGATTAGTGAAAACTTGGTGTTTTTGAATTTTAGCTTCCTCGCTTCCTTCTTGTCCTCGGGTGTCTCCCCTGTTTCCAAATTTCTTTTAATTGGCTGCATCCATGAGGTTTAGCGTTCCTTATCTAATACTTCTACTTCGAGCTCTCCCACGTTTTTTTTTTCGGGAGGCAAATTAGAGGGACTATTCTGGGGTTTTCTACCTTTATTGAAGATACGAGCCGTGCCAAGGATTCCGCTTCACAGTTATTTTCTCGACCGACTTGCTCAAAGTGTAAGTTCCTCATTTTTTCCACCAACCTCTTCACTTCAGCCAAGTAGGCTCTCATACTCGGCTTCCTGGCTTAAAATTCTCCCTTCAACTACTGAATAGCCAGCTGAGAGTCACTTCTTACCACTACGTCGTGGACTCCGATCACCGTGCATAGCCTTAAACCGGCCAGTATTGCCTCATACTCTGCCTCATTGTTTGTGGCCTCGAAGGCGAATCTCAAGGCGAACAATACTTATTCACCTTTGTCATTTTTCAACACGATCCCGGCTCCACCACCCTGTGAGCTGGCAGACCCATCTACCGACATTTCCCATTTGTCTTCCCCTACAGTTAAGATCTGGGGTTTCTTGAATTCAGCAACAAACTCTGCCAGGGCTTTCCTTTTACCGCTACTATTGGGAGGTAAGAAATGTCGTGTTCACTCAATTCCACCGACTATTTCATTAACCTGCCCGAGACCTCTGGTTTTTGTAGAATCTGCCTCAGAGGATAGTCGGTGTAAACCTCAATAGGATGGGCCTGGAAATAAGGTCGTAATTTCCGGGATGTAGTGATTAATGACAAGGCAACCAGTTCATGTACTGGATATCGGGTCTCATCATCTAACAGAGCTTTACTGACATAATACACTGGCCTTTGGACCTTATCGGCCTCTTGCACTAGTACCGAACTTACTGCGTGCTCTGAAACAGCTAATTACAACTGTACAAGTATAAGGTCTCACCTAGGAATGGTTTTGCTAGAAGTGGGGGTTGCGTTAGGTATTATTTTAACTGTAGGAAGGCCTCCTCGCATTCCGGCGTCTAGTTGATTTCCTTTTTTGCCTTCTTGACGACTTTGAAGAAGGGGTGGCACTTGTCGATTGCTCGGGAAATTAATCGGTTGAGCACGGCCACCCTGCCGGTTAGACTTTGCACTTCTTTTACCCTCCCGGGAGAATTTAAGTCCAGTACGGCTTGGATCTTCTGCAGATTTGCTTCTATGCCTCAGAAGCTTACCATGTAGCCCAAAAACTCCCCCGAGGCCACTCCGAAAGCATATTTCTCCGGGTTGAGCTTTAAATTGGGTTTCCTCAATAATTCAAAGGTTTTCTTTAGATCAGTCACGTGACATCCTGACTCTTTAGACATTGTTATCATGTCATCAACATATACCAGCATTGATGTGCCGATGAGCGGCTTGAAAATTTTGTTCACCAGCCTTTGAAAGGTTGCCCCCGCATTCTTCAGTCCGAAGGGCATTACTTTATAACAGTAAAGCCCTTGATCGGTGACAAAAGTTGTCTTCTCCTCGTTCGCAGGGTGCATCTTAACCTGGTTATATCCTGAGAAGGCATCCATAAAGCTTAGCAGTCCCTGGCAGGCTGTCGCATCTACCAGCTGATCTACGTTTGGTAGTGGGAAGCTGTCTTTTGGGCATGCTTTGTTGAGGTCGGTGAAATCCACGCACATCCTCCACTTTTCGTTGGATTTCTTCACCAATACCACGTTTGATACCCACTCCGGGTATTTCACCTCTCTGATGAAACCGGCTTTCAACAAGTTGTCCACCTCGGCAGCTATTGCCCTCGCCATTCCTGATTAAATGTTCTTCTTTTTTGTTTGACCGGCCTGTGTGATGGGTTTACTGCCAAGCGGAGATTGATGAACTTCGGATCAACGCTGGGCATTTCGTCGTGCCTCCATGCGAAGATGTTCGGGTACTCCTTTAGACATTTCAGCAGGCCCTGTTTCAGGGTCCTGTCTAAGTCTCCCCCAATTTTTATGCTCTTCCCAGGTCCGAAGAGTTCTATCCCTTCTAATTCTTCGACCGCCTCTAGCCGGGCAACTTTATTTGGCCGAGGACCCGAATTCTTACTTGCTTCTTCTCCGTCTTCATTCCCTTGCCTTTTCCTGGTACCCACTTCAATGCAGAGGGTTTCCCGTGAGAGGGTGGCAAAACAGCTCCGGGTTACCTTCTGACTCCCACACACGATTCCAATCCCTTCCCGAGTGGGGAATTTCAACTTTAAGTAATAGCAAGACATTGCGACCTTTGTCTTCATCATGAAAGGCCGACCAAAAATGACTTGGTAACTGCTCATGCAGTCCACCACTGTGAAATTTATCATAATCGTCCAAGTTCGAGGACGGGTCCCGATGATCATTGCCAATTGTATCCTTCATAATGGGACAACCGTTGAGCCCCTGAAGCCGTATAGGGGAGTGCCATCGTCGGTTAGAGCCACATGCTCCACTCCAAGACCTTCCAAAGCTTCCTTGGAGGTTATAGCCACTGCGCTCCTGGGATCCACTAGGATTATGTCTACCTTTGAACCACCGATTATTGCCTTGATTATTAAAGTATCATCGTGGGGAAAACTCACCCCTCGAGCATCCTTGTCAGTGAACATTATTGGCACCGACCGACCGTCTTGCATTCCTGATGACTGTTATGTTTCTAGTACCTCCGACCCTCGAGCCCGACTATAGTCTTTTCTTGACCGGTTAGAATCTCCGGCCAGTGTTTTCCCTCATACGATGATATTCACTTGTTGGTACTATGCCCTATGTCTTTCCGCCATAACTTCATGGTCAATACAATTATTTAAATACCCATTTCACGCCAGGTCTTCCATTTGCTCCCGCAAGTCTTTGCACCCATCCATCGTATGTCCCCTCAAATTATGATGTACGCAATAGGATTTTTTATTCCACTTATCTGGGGGGAATCTCCTGAGGTTAGGCTCTATCAAGAGGCCTTTTCCCTGGATCTCCATGATGATTTGTCCCAGTGGCTTATTCAGAGGAATGTATACTTCTTTCCTGACTACATGGTTCACTTGGGTCGGGGTTCCTCTTTCCTGGTCATTCCGAGGTATTGGCTTGAATTCCTTGCGCCTCGAGGGTGGTTTGTTGAACTCCCTATCTGGACGGTGGGGGGCCTCTGCCCTCATTGTCCTTTCTCTGATAGCTGTCCCCCTCCGGGAGATTTTCTCCTCGTTTTCCAACAAAATGAACTTTCAGGCTATTTCCAGAGCGGTTGTATAAGGTGTATCTTGGATCCTCAGGTGAGTCCACAGATTTTAAATTTTTAAGGCTCCCTTCAAACTTTCCAAGGCATCGAGAGACTCATATCCCCCGACCTCGAGCACCATTTAATGGTATCTTTCAATGAAAGCCTTCAGGAGCTTGTCATCTCCCTACTTCATGAGTCTTAACTCTCCAATTGTCTTTTTAGGGACGCAGGCCCCTTTGAAACGTCGTACAAATGACTTTCTAAGTTGCGTAAAGCTACCGATGCTCCCTGGGGCTAGACTTCTGTACCATAGAATGGCAGATCCACCCAAGGTTAGGGGGAATACTTTGCAAACAGAATCCTCTACCACTCTTTGGACCTCCATCAATAGGAAAAAGCTTTCAATATGGGATTTCATATCAGTATGGCCTTTGTAGGGCGTCATGGTCGGCATGTTGAATCGTCTTGGGAATTTTGCCGACCTTATTTCTTTCGTGAGGGGGGATTCCTCCTCACCGTCTCGGGCATCTCCTGTATCCGTTTTGAGGTTTACCCCCCACTTGGCCATCTCTTTCCGTAACCAAGATTTCATATCGCTATTTGTGTCGCCATGCCGCCTCATGCGGCCTTCTTCGTGTCTATTACCCCGGGTGCGGCGTTCTTCATGTCTTGAGATTTCCCATTCAGTCTCGCCATCTCCATATCTCCCCTTCTGGTGTTGTGAGGGCTATCACATGAGGAATCTGGCGACTATCTTCCCTCTTCTTCTTCCCACGTGTCCTTTGTTTGCGAATCTTTTTCTACCACTATGGATTTTATCCCGTAGGGGCCCCTCCTCCTGGGTCCATCGTCTTCACTCGTATCTACAACCCTTTTTCCTTCCGCTATCTCGCCTATTCTCTGACTGGTTCTGGCTTCAAGTCTCTTGTTGTTCATCCTTTCCATCCTCTCCAGTCAGTCCATCATGGATTTTAAAAGGGCTTGATTTTCTTCCATATCTCTCCTCATGTTTTCTTCCATCTTCTCCATCCAATCCGTAGTTGAACTCCCTGACGATCGGTGATTTCTGCCTTCTGCCATCGTCTTACCACATGAACTGCTTTTTATCAAAATCCCCACAGACGACGCCAACTGTTGACGGCGGATTTTGGTCTCAGGGCAATATGGGAATATTACCCCAGGACAATCTTCCCTCAATAGTGCATTTGTTTTGTTATGGGGGAACCAAAAGCAAATTTAGCAAAAGACAGATAAATACGCCAACCGACAAAGAGATTTAACGTGGTTCGGCGGATCAGATCCAACCTACGTCCACGGACACAAATCGAATGATACTTTTTTTACTGAGATATGCTTCTCTGATATCTCTTGTGTTTACAAGTCTGATGGTAATGATATGATTCTGATGCCCCTTACGCATACTTTCCCCTTCTATTTATAATAGTGAAGAAATCAGATTCCTTCTCCCACAAGAATTCCTAGTCGAAACAATTTCCTTTTCCCATAAGGATTCCTAGTCAAAACTACCTTTACTTCCTTTATCCTATTAGGACGTTGACTTATCAATTTTTTCCCATGAAAGTAGGATAATTTATTATCTTATCCGTAAAAATAGGATGCCTTGTCTTCCTAAGCATGTCTTGCCATATGCTCGGTCTTCATGAGGTTGGTCATAATGGTCATTTGAACTGAGAATGTTGATGTCGATCTGATAATTGCCCGGTCACCTAAACCCAAGTGCTCGGTTACCGATCACGCAGACCTACCGACCACTTACTGTTTGGCTCTTAGTGGTTGGTTCGGTTTTAATGATCTTGCCCAAGAAGGGAATTATCTTTTTACCCCTGCCGTACTGTTTAAATATCATAGGAACTGATCATACCGCCAACAAAATTTATTAAAATATGTTTAATAAATTAATGAAAATTTTGATTTATTAATAAAATAATCTTATTTTGTCCACATTAAAATTAAATTATATATATATATATATATATATATAAATAATTTTTTATGAATATCAAATTCTACTCATAATTAGTCATGGATTGATTCCCACCAGAACAATCTTAGAAGAGGAGATCATTTCATTTATGTTCGAGTTTGTTTGTGTCAGCGATATGTGTTGTAAATCACTTAAACATACATATTGGATAACATTCATACATAATTTTTAAACAAATATAAAGACAACAATCATGCACTTAATCAACATTAATTAAAAGTTAGAAAAACCTGAAAATATATAGATGAATGTAAATCAAAACTCATTCGACTAGTTGAGTGTTAATTGTTTCCTTAAAAACTTATTAGCCCCATATCGGTGCCCTATGATTTTGTGGCTAACATTCTCTCAGGATTTTTGGTTACTTATTGATCAAGGAACACTCATTTGAATCAAGAACACAAACTTGAAAATATTGAAAACTTTATAAACTTATTATTTGCGCAATTTTTCGTCAAAGAGTGTGTAAGGTTCGAACCTCCTAAGACAATTAAAGTCCCACCAAGGGGTGTTTGATTAAGTGAATAAGCCTCCAAGGGGCACAAGCACACAAATTACAATCCTAGGGTTACAAAATTAAGAAATTAAAATAAAACGCTCATTTTGAGTCTTCATTTTTCGGTCCCTTCTTCTTCCTATGTTTGAACTTTTAATAGTGAGTCTCTGTTAACCGTTTGAACAGTTTCGCTTTTCTTGGTCCATGACATCCCACGTCACATGCTTGCAACTGCTGGATCACGTACCTAACCGCTGCGTTAACAGTACTAACTGCCAGGTTGTAGGGAGTTACCGCCAAATGCCAGGTCGTGGGGAGTTACCTCCAACTGCCACGATCGTGGGATCAACTGTAAC